>VUQI01059996.1:10451-34590 GCA_015106735.1 Paratilapia polleni | reverse complement strand
TGTTATTATTGTTGACCATTTCCATCTCTTTATGACCACAGTGTACCCATCTTCTGATGGCTGCTTCCAGCAGGATAACGCGCCATGTCACAAAGCTCAAATCATCTCAAACTGGTTTCTTGAACATGAGTTCACTGTACTCAAATGGCCTCCACAGTCACCAGATCTCAATCCAATAGAGCACCTTTGGGATGTGGTGGAACGGGAGATTCACATCATGGATGTGCAGCCGACAAATCTGCAGCAACTGTGTGATGCTGTCATGTTAATATGGACTAAAATCTCTTAGGAAAGTTTCCACCACCTTGTTGAATTTGTGCCATGAGGAATTAAAGCAGTTCTGAAGGCCAAAGGGAGTCCAACCCAGTACCAGCAAGGTGTACCTAATAAAGTGGCTGGTGAATGGATGCCATGAAGGGACTTACCTGTTTCTAGAATAAGATTTCAAGGTTTTATTTATACCTTATACCAATACTGTATTACACTGACTTGCATCAGTACCCTGCAGTGCATCAAATGTTACTTATTTCTATCCAAACAAAGGTGAGATTGATGTAGACAACTTCTTATTAATTTTTGTTTCATTATTTAAACTGTGTTTTGAAAAAATATCAAGAGAAGACTTGAGGCTATCTGAGAAAATCCACCAGGAGGTTATTTCTGTTCAGCAGGAAGACGCAGAAATCAAAATCAATTCAGCACCAGACAATGCCCTTTATAATCGCATTGATTGGTTCCTGTTATTCCCAGTAAACTGACTTCTCTTGGTCTCTCTCTCTCAGTGACTCACACACATTGCCACACACAAACAGCCAAGACTGTTACGTATTACTCTAACCTCATTAAGCCGGACTGTCTACAGCCTTCCTGCTCTGTGTTCATTTCTGTGGCCGCTTAAGCAGATCTGCAGGTTAAGAAGCAGAAAAAAAAAAAATTGTGAGCGAAGGGATCAGCGGAGAGAAAGAGAGTGAGGAGACATTTATGTCTGTTAGGAGATTCAAACCAGAGATATGGGCCAAGGACACAGGAAAATAAAGTTATATATCACACACATGAACATTCTTTACAGAAGCTCATACATCAAAATGGGGGGAAAAAAGGACAAGAAAAAGTGAAAGGGACAGCACAAGTAAAAGAACGACAATTTCATGCTGTCAGAATGAATTCGATACGCCAAAAATCACACACAGACTTTTGAAATGCTACATATTCAGAACACATTTTTTAACATTTAATGAAAGAATGAGCACCATTTTCCCCAATGCTATTTCATTTATTTAGAAAACATTTACTCAGCATGCTCAATATGCTGTAAATGTAGCAGTTAGTCCCAATACAAGAGAAATCTACACAGAAACACACATTACACTCAGCATTATGTTGCATGCATACACATACATATATACATAGTGTATATAACATTAGAATTTTAAAAGAAATTTAAATAGTTTATACGAAAAAATGATTTTTTTCTAACAGCTTCATTAAAAAATGAATGAAAAAGATATACTAACATACATCTGTTTAATTTTGTCCGTTCAATATTAAGACAGATTGTCTAATATCATGTCAACTGGAATTTGGACGGTGCTTTTTTTTTTCTTTTACACTCTACAGGCTAATATAAAATGTAAATGTGTGTCAGAGTTCATCTTCTGACCATTTTGCTAATGTCTGTTTTCAGCCGGCAGACACAATGTAAAGAGCAGAGCGTCTGCAGGACCTCACAGCCGGCGTCACGCTGAGCCACGGTATGACAGACTGCTGCAAGCGAGGTCACCTTCTCCCTGTCTATTTCTGTCCTGCTGTCCATACGTCTCTTTGTTTTGTTCATCGCGATGCCTGCCAGTAGTTATGATGACCAGATGTCACCGCAGTCATGGAGAGATTAAGGGGACCCTCAGCGGAGGTCATTTTATCCACTCCACCAGTTAACTCCACCTCAACATGGACCTCATTATTCCACGTTGTTGTTGCCAAGTTGTGACCTCAGCTCTCTGGCATACACCACCTTTTTGCCACCTTTTAAGAGGCTAAATCTAATCTGAGTGAGAAGTGTGGTTGGTGTGTGTGTGTGTGTGTAGACTGCTTTAAAGGCAATTCATTAGTTGACCTCTGGTTTCCCTGGACTGCCGCAATCCTATTGTAGGTCTGCTGCGTTAAAAAAAAAAAAAAAAGCCTTTTGGCATTCTCTCACTATTCAGGTTTAGTTACTTTTTACACTATAACAGTGGTCTTCAAGCTTTTTCGGGCAATGAACCCCTTCAAGGGTAACGAAAAATAAAATCAGAGGACTCACTTCTAACTGTTGTACCAAGCAAATCCAAAAAATACAACAAAAACCTCTACAGAACACATCAAACCCTCTTTCCCAAAACATTTACTTGACATTTTTATGCAACATTTTAGCTCTTTGGCTCCATTTGCAGGAATAACAATACACCTGAATCTAATGAGCTGAGAAGTTGAAGTTCATAGACTCTAACACCATTTTCTACATGCAGACATACCCTGTGATCAGTCCTTACAGGAGTCAGTGTAGAGAAATATGATTGGTACTGTGTTGTACTGTATGTAGATGTCTTGATTTGCTGGCAGCTGAAGACAGCGTGCTCATTGTGATGTCCGATCAACAGTGACAATCTAAAACAAACTAAACTGTTGTTATCATCCATCTTCTTCCGCTTATCCAATTCAGGGTCACAGTTGGGCTGGAGCCTGTTCCGGCTGTCATAGTGCAAGAGCTGGGGTACACCCTGGACAGGTCACCAGTCTATCGCAGGGCTAACGCAGAGAGACAGACAACCACCTACTGCCAATATATGAATTTAACATGCATGTCTTTGGACTGTGGGAGGAAGTCAGAGTACCTGGAGAGAACCCACGCAGACATGGGGAGAACATGCAAACTCCACACGGAAAGACCCAAACCCAGGACCTTCTTGCTACATGGTGACAGTGCTAACCGCTGTTCCACCAGGCCACCCTAGTTGTTATTATCTTAACTTAGCATCTTATCATCTTATATGATGCTTGATCATATTTTCTTTATTCGCCTGATTGTGGATTTAAGATTGTTCCAATGTAAGAAGCTCACCGATGGCTAACCTGTTTTCTAAGTTTGCCGATCGGCCATATCAAGGTTTTGGCTGATTACTGGCACTCATACACTGAAACAATGTATCAAAACATAAAAAGATGGATGTAGCCAGTGTTACATCACATGCTGTTTTGTGAGCCATGTTTTGAAGCCTCTAATTTGGTGTTTTGGTTGTCACCAGCTTGTTTTTTTTTTTTAAACCAGGCATGACCATATTTGGGCGAGAAAGTAAAGCTGAGGAGTTATCAGCTAACACTAGCACTGGCTGTCTAGCTTGGTTAGCATGTATTTCGCCATGTGGGATGCTAACTTTAGCTAGCAGTAAGTTTTCAGTTTTCCAGTAAGTACATACAAAATGTACTCACTGGAAAACTGAAGAGTACACTCCTTATAATGTATTTTAGAACAACCAAACACTAAGTAAGACAAAATAGCACCAACCTGCCACTCAAATGCATAACTTCAAGCCTCAGTAGACATTTAGAACTAGTGGTTTACAATCGCTTTCAGTCATTTGGTATTAGAAGTGTTTATAAAGCCCTTGTCTGAGATGGGATACATAACATTGCTGCCTTCATCAGTCTGTTAAACTTTAAGGCCTTTTTGTCAGACATTAGTCACTTTTACAGTCCTTATGGCTTGATTCAGACAGTGGTGTCAGCACTCTGTAATGGCAATGACAGTGAGAGTCATGGTGTATGCACAATATTTGGCATACTCACGAGATTGTGATCTTATGATCTTATCTGGACCTGTCTATTAATACGATTCAAGTTGTACTCAGTTGTTAAAAAGTATAAAAAGTAACACATGTATGTCAACAGTGATAAAAGGGAACTTAGAGAAGTTCAAACCCTAGCTGTTCTGTCACCTCTACACAACTTACAAGTGGGTGAAGTGGGTGTAAATGTTAGTTCTGGACTCCCAGTCCAACTTTGGACTGTTAAGACGAGGATGTCTTCCCCAGACTACTACCTGACGAGCAGTTCTGAGGAAGCACATTGGCAGCATTAGTGTGTATATGCTGAATGTAATGTAAGACTACACTTTTCTTATGCAGGTTTCACTTAGTTGGAGAACTGTACAAATGGTAAAGACACACTGCTTTTGTACAGCTTGTTGTGTACATACATTTGACACAATGTGGTGTAAGTGGTTGACTGAATAACAACAAAAAGGATAAACTTGAGAGAAAGTTCAAATCCTGCCTTCTTTCTTACTCTTCTTACTGAATAAAGTGGGCCTGCTTGTTGGGTGACTGCTTTTGGAAAGTTGCAAAAATGATTGCACAGTCTCAGTTCCACTTTCACAAGTGTTGTTGGAGTGTGTTTTAGACACAACTGTCTAAAAAGCCACTTAAACTGAAACACTCAAACATGCACAAACTAATTGAAAATAAGCTTACAGGCTGTCAGAGAGAATTAAAAGAGCACCTGTGGACATTAGTCTCCTCTCTAACTGACACTATCTGCACCACACTGATGTAGTTAACTCCACCCATCTTATACTCCATTCACTATTCTTTGATTTACATGGAAAATACTGTTCAAGCCATGTCTACTAAAGGGATTATCTCTGATTAGATGCATTCCTGTAGTGATCTGGGTTGGGGTGCACACACTGAGGAAGACTGTCCAGTGAATGCTGGCATCAGTGTTGCTCCTCAGGTTTTAGATTTGACAGACATCTGATTAGAGCTGAGCAGCTTTTGAACTGCCCGCTGGGGCGAATTTACCACTTCTCCACTTTCCCTGAAGTGTCTGGCAGCCTGTCTTTCTACAGTTCCACTGCGTTCACCTGTCCATTTGTGTTGCCAGACCGTAGTCTCTCCTATTGCATCATCCTTTGTCAGTTTCTTACAGATGTAAGCACTTACATCTGACAGATGAAAGGAAAATCACCTCCTGTTTCCCTCTATATAGCTCACAGAGACAGCTAAAACTGCACGACTTCATGATACTAGAAATGGCACGTGATGATGAAAATGCTACAAGTGTCTCTTTTTTTCATGATATTGGTGGCAAAAAAGAGGTTTTGACATATTACTGCACTCTTCCACCCCACAATCATTCATTTCTGATCCTCCATCTATTGCCGTCTCCTCTGTGTTGTTGAGCCTCCAGATCGCTGCTTCCTAGATAAACCCTAAGTCTGCATCTATCTCCTTAGACAGTCTGATTAGTACTGCGTCACAAAAAGGGGAAGTAATCCTGGTCTGAACACAGGAATAGAGCTCTGGGAGTGGCCACGCCACCAGAGAAGCACTCCACAGCCATGCTGCATGTGTCCATAGGTAATCCCTTCTTAAATAGCCCCTGGGCAGGAAAAGGAGGGAGCTGGGGCAGGGGACGTTACGTTGTGGGAGCAGCAGCAGTCAGTGTCCTCTTATCCCTCGGACACAACACGGCAGCAGGGGCAGGAGAGGGATTCAGACACAGACACTTGTTGGACTGTAGGGAGAAGGTCCTTCCACCAGGATGAACTTTGCTGCACAGTTATTCTACTCGAGCTACTTGAGCGAGCGACTTGAGCGTTTGTACTCACCAAGGCCTGCCCTTAAAGACAGCGAGGAGAATGACCCCTTCTGGCAGAGGTGGGAAATTACCTGTAGCCCCCTTCGGAGCTCCAGCCCTCTCCCCTAACCAGATCAGCCCTCTAGAGTCAGATCTACCCTCAGAGTTTGGAGGTAGCTCCTACTTTCACAGTACCCATGTCTGTTATTTCCATTCCTCATCTGCAATCTGCAGTCTCTTCCTCTGCTGCCTCCTCCCACTTTAATCACAAATGGAACTCAACAAAACCAACCATGCTTGTCCATGCCTGGCTGCTGCAGACCCAAAATCAAAGTTCCACAAACTCCGCTCTAACACTGATTTTTCTTAGCTGTATTTCCAAGTCCAGGTCTCCTATAGCAAGGGCCTTCTCCTCCATCTCCTTCCATCCCTCCGTCTTCTCCCTGATCTTCCTACAAGACTTGCAAACCCCTTATAGGCTTGCCCCTCTGCTTTGTCCTCTACCATAACATCTTTCATTTCAGGAAATTTTGACAGATTTAGAGAAAAGCATAGGGAAATCAAAAGGCAGCTTTGATTTTAAGAGAAAAATAGACCCTATTTGTTGGAATCCTGTGGCATTTCTTTGTGTAGTCAAGAAATGGCATCACATTCAGAGTCAAACAGGTTTTACAAGTGTTTGACTTATATGGAAGATTATGACTGTCAAGATTTAACAAGAAAACTGACCTTCAACTACCTTGTTGAGCATATTACACATGTCTGGAGTTTCTTGTGTAATACCCAAGAAGGCGAAAACAAAGCAGCCAACGAATGTAAGAAAGTTGTTGAACTGTTGTGCGAAAGAATGCAGAACTGCACATTCAATGATGCAACATCAGGAATATGTATAGTCATATAGTGCCAGGAGACATTTTCTTTTCCCATATGATGGGTTTTTTTCAGTCAGAAAAGGAAGCGGCTCAGCAGCCAGTCGGGGCATTTTGCCTTTAAAGGGACATAAAGAAGCTGAGATAGTGCAATGATGAAAGCCTGATGGGCTGAAATATCTCCTTCACTTTTAGCTTTGTCCTTACTTTTTTTTGTTTTTGTACCCTTTTGTAATAAAAAAAAAAAAGTGACTTTTTTTTTTTTTTTAAATCTCAGCTCTTCATCTTCCCTTTTGATGAGGCTTTCTGAGGCTGCCATGTTGCTCTTTCGCCCCACCTTTGATGCTGTTTTTGAACTCAGCCTTTGAAGCAAAGCACCCTAATCACAGGTGCAGGCTTGGACTTTTCTTATTCACAGCTGTGTTAAGAGCACACACTGTGTGCTTGAATAATGGGACTAAAAAGTCGAAGGCAAGTGGGGCAGTAACGGACCAGGAGACGAGGTGAAAGGTTGCAGCATTGTTTGTGGCAGATCATTGTGATATAAATAGAGCGGGATGTTTTCTATAGAGTACTGGCACCACTGAAGGAGATTCAGACTGTTTGGGAAAGCTACTCCACCTGGTGGCTTTTTGACATTATTGTTGAGCTGTAGGCTCACAAAAGCACTGTCATCAGTGGATTCTGTTATTTTACTCATCTGACGTATCACATTGAAGAAAGCACCTCCTTATACAGTAGATCTGAGGATGATGAGCATGACTCCAACCTATTTCAACGTTTCAAACTTAGCTGGTAACCATATGTGATCTGCTTTACTGGCTAAGTGACTGAGTTAATCTCCAGTGGGTGTAATCCTATTACTATGTCTATACTGCGTAAAGGGCCTCTTCATTGAGTGGTTGATAGAAACATCCACAGGGAGTCAGGTCCAGTTTTATATTGTGTCATTTGAGAACTTAGAGTAAATTTAGATGAAGAAATCTGGTAATAATCTATTTAAATGAATTGTACGCTTTGATTATCTCTGATGTCCATTTACTAAGCTGTTATAAATCATCTGTCCTGCTTTTAGCACTAAATTGGCATTTTAATCATTTGTGTGTCTCCTAAAAAGAGGAGCTGAATGACCCAATGAATCATAAGGTGACTTGTAATTGTAATCTGTCACAGGGAGTGGGAGCAGGGTTGACATGAAAGGTGAAATCAATTCATCTTAGCCTGAAGAATATGAGAAGTGGGAGGTGGGAATGATCACATCCCTTAATATGAGGGTTGGAAGTGAAGCGGAAAACTGTCAGTTTTTAAAAGTTCTTACCTCCGGTCGCGATTGTTAATAAAACTGGTGGCTCGAGTGGTGATGATCACATTTTAAATGTGGAGAATCACATGTCCTGAGGAATGCTGAGGAACATATTTACTGATACTGTCTGCCAAAAGCCTCACCAACACAAAGATGCATTCTAGCTGACGTCCAGTGGGTAGAAATTATTAAAACTACAGCAAAAGAAAATATTACACATTAGATTTTCACGTCAGAGGTAAATTGCTCAAAGTTTAATATCCTTAAAACGTCTATTACTCACCTCAGTCGAATTTGTTCCAATAAATTCTTTGTGAAAGTGTTTTTTGTTTTTTTTTTAGGTTTTTGGTCCAGTTTTAGTTTGTCTTTTATATTCTCAGACTGTATTGATTTCTCATGAACCAAGTCTCAAATCAGATCAGATGCCTGACAAATGTAACTTACTATTTCCAAAGCATACCCTACTGTTGTGAAATCCCTGATTTCCATTTATTTCATCAGAAACTTACAGAGCTTGGAAACCAGCTACGTACTTGTTGCATAGCTACTCACTGAGAAGAACATGCAGCTGAAAACAGTCATTTGTTTTAAAAGTCCTCTGTGGTGGTACATTTATGTGTTTGGGAGAAATCACCTTCGTGGCTTGAGAGCTAGCGGCTGACAACAACCTGCTTAATTGGAAAAGCTATTATATTCACATCAGCATTTTCACAGCATTCACATCTGCTCAGTTTTTATCTTGAGGGTTTAAAAGATGCAAATCAAATCTCAGCTGAACTATTTGACTGCACAGTAGCTCGTGACTGTGTGATACTTTGCTAAACCCGCCATGTGTTCTTGTTTTTGCTGTATTAGCTTGCAACAATAGAACAGGTGTGTAGAAAATTAAAAATTCGCGTGAGTTTCACTGTGGAAAGGATAGAGTGCCCCAGGATTTAGGATGTGTAGTCTTGTAGAATGTTTTAAAAGAGGACTCAGCTGCTTCCTGTCTAATCTGTGTATTCAATCGCTGAGCAAAAGCATGCTTTAGTTTTCTGAAATGTAGGATATATGATTTGGAAGTTACACCTAATGCCTGTCTGTGGTTTTCTTTCCCAGAGAGGAGTTGTGTCTGGGCCCCAGTCAGCCTGGCAGCTCTTATAAATACGGTCCCGTCAGTAACGGCACCGTGGGCCGCAGACCCACTCTTATTGAACCAGAGCGTCTGAAGGACTTTGGTGTGGAGGAACTCCTCAATGGTGATGTGAAGGTTCACGAAACCAAAGTGGCAGTGGCTCCTGAGATTGTCCTCATGGACCCCCCCAAAACCAGACGAGTCAGCGAGTTCAGGATGATCCCCAGACCTCCTGCCCAGTACCTCCGCTTTGAGGACATCAGCGCAGCAGCCTTCAGGATCCAGTCAGGGATACAGAAGACGCCTTGCACGGTACACTAAGACAGAACAGGCTTACATAATGTGCAGCATTACTGTGAGAAAAAATAGAGTTGGGTGACCTCTGGCCTCTGTTAGGGAGCTGACATCACCTCCCTCACTTTAGATAGGAGCTTATTTTAGATTTGGCAAGAGAACATATATATGTTGTTATATAACTTTATAAGATGCTTATTTTTAACAAGAAGTGCAATGGCCCTTCAAACTAGGGCTTCTACAGAATCTAAAAAAAAAAAACAATAGAGACATGGGTGCCATTTCGGTTGAGTAAGCAACCTATATGCCGAAAGGCTGCAGGGGCCTGGGTTTGATTCCGCTCAAAATATAGACAAAACCAGTGTGATGTCACCCATTGATTTGTGGGCTACCATTTTGAAGCCTCAAGTTTGACATTTTGTCCATTGTCTTCTTGATTTACTTTGAAACCAAATGTGACCATATTTGGATGAGAAGGTGGTGCTGGGGTGTTATCAGCTAAGGCCAATGCTGGCTAACGCTGGTTATCAAGGTGCATCCGTAAAAAGGCCTAAAATAAAAGGTTCTTACCTGAAGAACTGAACAAAGCATTCACGGATTAATTCTGGATTACCCTGATACAATTTAAAATGGTGCGTTATATTATAATTCAGCCGTGTAGAGTTTTAATGAAGGGGGAAATAAGCTATAGAGGCCAAAATTGTTTTTGCTCTGTATCAGATTGCAAACGTGTTTGTTTCTGCTTTAAAGCTGGGCATTTTAACATGTGGGTTTATAGGGATTCATTTGCTTTTGCACAGCTGATTCAGGTTACTAAAATGTAGCTGTAAGGATTCAACAACAATGCAATGGTCTCGGACTGCAATCTAGATATAGGACAGTATCAGACCTGATGTAATATGCATAGGCAAAGTCCCTCCAGAAGAAAGTCTTGCCACTCGTCAGCCACCTTGAACCACCTCTGGGATTTATTTGGGCAGTTATATCAAAGCATTATCTAAATTAACTTGTAATCAACTTCAATCTCACTGGTCCCCAGGAGATAAAATCTCCAGTAGAAGCAGAGTTATTATAGTTTTGCATTTTTTATTATGTGTGTGTGTATGTTTTAAAAATTTTTTTTTTTAGTTTTAAATATTTGTTTTCAGTTTAGGTTAGGTAGGTTTAGTTTCTCTAGAGTGGGTTTGCCCTTTTCAGATTAGTTTTTGAAAAAGGTTCAGTTTCAGTTTATTTTTGATAGTTTCACTGTTAGTTTTTCTTTATTATAATGTGGGTGGTATTTATCAGAGTGTAAAGTTGAGACATTTGGAAGAGACAACAATACAAACACTCACATGCAGTCAGGCACGCACCCCAGACACAAAATATATGCACCAAAACACAATCATCCTAGTTATGTGGACAAATTTGACCAAGGTGACAAAGGCTAAAACTAAACACTTTTAAAATTTTATCTAATAAGGTTTGTAAGTACACAATATTTTTTCAGTCTAGTTTTACATTTTATTTCAGTTTATGAAAAAAGTTCATGCCTGGTTTCAGTTTTTACTAACCTTCCCTGGAAGTTATACTTCTAACATCATCTTTGCTGTTACAGAATTCTCCCATTAGTTTCATTTCAGGATTCTTTGAGTGTCGTGTGTCTCTTTTATAATGTCTCTAGCATAAGCTAACATTTCATGCACATTTGCACTGTGTGTGTGTGTGTGTGTGTGTGTGTGTGTTGCTGCTAATAAGCACAAAATGCCCTAAGGGAGCCTGAGAATCATTGCTTGATGATCCAATAGAAACTCAACGTTTGTTAGACGCTCGCTTCAGCGTAAGTACTAGTGATAAAAAGATAGTGGGACAGGTGATGGTAACTAAAGATCCCATCCAAAACCACTTCACATTGGGCGGTAACAGGTATAGTCTGAGTTTAGAATAAGCTGCAGTCAGTCAGTCGTCACTGTCGCCGTATCAGTGTCGCCCAGTGGTGAGGACATCTTCACTGATGTACCGCTGTGGAAGCGTAACAGAAAACAACTTTTAGCCAAAGTACGAGGACACCTCATAACTTCATACTTAATAGCGCATTATGTCACACCCCCAAACAATATACCCACCGAGCGTGAAGCAGATTAACGGCTTTTGAGAAAGAGCAAAGAGCAGACAGAGACTCCTCCCTTTAGAGTTAGAGGAGCATCAGCATTCAGGTGAATTCATGCAAAAATAACATAAAAACTGAACATGACTTAGGGCAAGGATTTCATCCCTCAGAAATAATTATACCAAGTGAAAACTGTTTCTGCATACGAATGGACACCTCACTGTTTTTTAGACCAATCTAGCAGACCTATCTTTAATGAGCCACTGTTGCTGAACAACAGCAGAAAGTGCGATACATTTGTTGGTGTAAAAACACAGCTGTCATGGAGTTTCCTCAGATTGCATCAGTTTCTCTTTACTCTGAGAAGCATGAATTCATTTTTGATTTCTGCAGAACATGTTCATTGGTGAACAAACTTGAATTCCCTAAAATCGACAAGGTAGAGAAGCTGAGTAAATAGTTTGTTTCAGTTCAGATGGCTCATGGCATTAAACTTTACAGCTCAGCTCTTGAAATGCTGTTTCTTTTGTGCATGCAGTACTCCAGATTGTCCAAACAGTTCGGGATGGAGATCTACCTGAAGAAGGAGCACCTGCACTACACGGGCTCTGTGAAGGAGAGAGGAGTGCTGTACCTGCTCACCTCCCTCACACAGGTAAATTAAGGAGGACAGAGCGAGAGAGAGGGAGGGGGTGATCTCTTCCTGTCAGTCAGGTCACAGCTAATTTGATCTACTCTGTGTGTTAATGTAGACACACATGAATCAAGTAACCCCTGCTAACATGTGGTGATAAGTATAGCCTCATGTGGCTCATTTGAATAAAAAAAAAAAAAAAAGCCACTTTAATGAGCCACTGAAGTTTGCTGTGTATATATTTGTCGTGTGATTATATGTCAAAGCGTGTGTTTCTGGCCTTGCAGGAGCAGCAGAGGATGGGTGTGATCGTGGCCACTGACTGTAACTTCTCCATGGCCGTGGCTCACCACGCAGTGGAGCTGAAGATCCCAGTGTTTGTCATCATGCCGTCAAGTTGCTCCTCGCCCCGCCTCAGGATCTACAGAGACTACGGTGCCATGGTCATCTCCTACGGCAGCACCAGCCAAGATTCCCAGAACCACAGTCGCCATCTGGCCAAAGAGAATGGATACCTCTACCTAGAAGAGTCAGTCTCATTTATATTCGTCTTAGGATTTGGAATGAGAGTTTGCCTTTGTGTAATGGAAACAGTGAGCTACACTACACCACCAGCTAGACTGATATAGATTTAGAATTCCACTGTCACACAAATCTGTATAAATAAATTGTGCCCTGTTTTTTATTACAAAGACCAGTGTAATACGTCTCTTAATATAAGTCTGCTGCTCCTCTCTTTGCTGCTGACCAGAGATGAAAGTGCAGCGTACTTGGCAGGACTGGGCACTGTGGGCATGGAGATCTATGAACAGGTGCCCAAACTGGAAGCAGTGGTTGTTCCTGCAGCAGGACAGTATGGTCTGCTGGCTGGCACTGCTGCAGCCATCAAGCACCTCGACTCTCGAATTCTTGTCATAGTAAGTAGACACTAAGAAGTTGGATTTTCCTCATTTAATATGCACAATTTATAAGCATATGTATACTGTATACTTTTTGTTTGAAGCCCCAACTCATATCAGTGGTATAGATAGTACAAAATAAGATTGCTACGAGCTCACTACATCTCCCTAGTACTGACACAAGTGTGTTTTTCATTCTGCTTGGGCTTCCTTAACAAGATGACTATATTTGAAGTGGTTTCCCTTGTTCCACTATCTGCCCACAGCTGAACCTCTGAGAGCTGTCGCTCTGTTTACACTGAAAGCACAGAACAGCCCTCTTGCTCCATTTTCAGTTTAAAAGGAATATCCTTGTGTACAGTGAAGCTCTCAAGCTAATTCATTGCCAGTAGTGACCCAGTAGTGAAAACTATATTGTGCAACACAGAGGCTGATTAGGGCTCTAACAGCTTCACATTTATAATTAATACTGTATATAGCATTTCATATAGGCAAAGTAGGAAGAGTGCTGTGCATGCAAAATATGCAAAAGCATCTTGCTCTGCTAGTCTAGAAGCTCAGTTGTGTAATCCATCCCTTTTGTCCAGAATGGGATCAATTGCCATAAGATTCTGTACAGACATAAAGAGTTAGTGGTGCCAAGAGTGACGGTCCCGTTACTTAGTGAAACTACTGAATGTAACCCATGAATACATGGCTATTCCATTAGCATTAACTTCACATTTAGAGCTGAGTAGCAACTGTTAGGTTGCCTATTCATTAAATATGGACAGTAAACATGGGAAACACTACATCTGCTGAGCATCAGCGTGTTAGTGTAATTTGAACAAGCTGATGTTTGAGCATTTAGCTCAAACTGTTGCTGTGCCTAAGTGGCCTCACAGAGCTGCTGCATGCGGCTGAATCTTAGATAAGTTTAACACGCATGATAATGCAAAAGCTCTTGACTCACAGCAAGAGGGTTCTGAGTTCAAGACTGGGCAGAGCTGTTCTGTGCTTGAGTGGGTTTTTTTTTTTTTTCTGGAAGCTCCGGTTCAAAAACATGTTAGGTTAATCCTGCCTGTGTCTATCCAGGACACTCTCACAAAAGAGTTTCTTAATCTCAACGGTTTCGCTCCCTGGTTAAATACAGGTTAAAAATCACCATCATCATAAACACTTCAGAATAACAACCGACCCGACTTTCTTCAACAGGGAATTGAACCAGAAGGTTTCCCTTTGCTCCTCCAATCTCTGAAAACAGACGGTCCGATCAAAGACATGCGCAGCAACCCCAATAAGAAACTTTATGGAGGTAAACTCATTTCACACCTGCACTGCTAAAGTCATGAGTCATTCTTCATGTTCCACACCTCTAGTGCAGGACTATCATGAAAGGAAACATAAAAAAAAAATCATTATGTGCACATTCCTCCTGTTAGAAGCTTTTTTTTTTTTTGGGTCATTTTTCTCCTGCAATAAAGGAACTTGTGATGATCTGCTGTCTGTTCTCAGATCTTATTGAGCGTTCACTTGGTGTCAACACCTTCCAGCTGGCAAAGAAACTGGTGAATAAAGTCATCACTGTCAGGTACTGCATCTCCACATCACATTTATAGAATTAAATAGCTTGTTTTTTGGGAAGGTTTTACTATAAAAAAGGCAGTATTATTACTCTCAGAACACAGATACCTCTTTTACACCAACAGGGTGCTGGTGCAGAGCCAGTTCTGGCTCAGTGCTGGTTCAGTTCTTCAGGCTTTACGCCATAACTTGCCAGTTATATCTTTATGGATATTGTGACCCATACTGAAGTCTAACTGTGGTAATCAGATATCAAAGGAGTGCATTGTTTTCTTTTCGCACAGTGAGGAGGACTGTCTGGTGGCGATGCTGCGGTTTCAGGAGTTTGAACGCTCCACTGTGGACACAGAGGGAGCCATGGGACTGGCTGCCATCTTGGCCGGACAGCTACCAGAACTGAAAGGGAAAAAGTGGGTCAAATATTAATATCACGGTACCTACCAGAACCATATACTTCTTACTCATCCCTCTTCAGTCAGACTGAGGATGGAGTTCAGCAAAAGTTGTTTCGAGTTTTCAAACAGTGCAAAATCCCGTTTTAAATATAGTCCTAACTCTGAGGGCTGAAATGTTTTTCTTAACGCCTGAAAAGCTGACATTCTGGCAACATAACAATATCGGCAGTGCTAATCCTTTTGGCTGCAGATAAAATAAGCCTCCCTCTGTCTCTGCTGCAGGGTGGCTGTAGTGGTGAGCAGCGCTAACATGGAGCTGGAAGTGGTGAGGCAGTGCGTGGACCGAGCTCTGGTGTTGGACGACCGGGTCAGTAAGTTCTCAGTGCAGCTGGGAGAGTGGCCAGGAGACATGGCTAAGCTGCTGGATGTTCTGACCAGAGAGGACGTCAGGTAGAGTAGGCACCTATCCATTTAAAGACCTGTTCAGGCTTAATCGGTTGTATGTTGAATATTGGCCATCTTTAGTTTATTCATCCATTCCCCTCTTTTGTCTTTTTGTCTTTCCCAGGCTGTTGGATGTCTGCCATCGGAGACATGGTGACAAGTCAGACCTCTTCAAGGCAAAGGTAGGCGACTAATCTCTCGTCGTCACCTCATTCTGTTTCCTCCTCCTCTCCGATCAGCTCACCACCTTTCCTTTATTGCCATGGAACTCTTGGCTTAGAGTTGTCAGGGAGTTGGCGGGAATTAAAAGACCAAAAATACAAATACATTTTTAAAAGTTAAAAAAATGCACCATTGCTCAGTTCAGGACCCACAGGGGTGCTCCTCCTACAGCTTTACTTGGTCTCATATAACCATTAGCCAATGTTGGCTTGTTTAGCATATTATAAACACGGTGTTGCTGTGCAACTGACATTACTGAGTCAGTCTGATGACTTTAAGACTCTTTTCAGCACTCACAAAAGGTGCATAGTCTGCCTTTAATTTTTTTCCTTGTAAACAATGAAGAAAAGCTACTGTGGAGGGATGGAAACTGACGTAACTTGACTGATGAATTGTGGCCTAGCTTAACTCTCATCCTAATAATAGATTTGTATCATTGTCTTTCATTTGTAAAGCTTTGGGAAGCAGCAGACTTGTCTTGTAATCTCCTGGCTCTGCATTATTACCCCTGCAGTATACACTGACAAATTGCACTGCTTATTCACAAGTAGTGTCAGAAGGTGAAAGGTGTTGCATAATGCAACAATGCAACAAGCAAACCTCTCACTGCCCTAATTCTAGTGTGTGTGTGTGTTTGTGTGTGATGTAAGAGGACTAACTGTATATGTGTGTGTGTTGACAGGTGGAGTGTGTAGTGGAAACCAGGGATAAGACGCAGAGCGCTCATCTGCGCAAGACGCTGAGCGAGCGCTACCCCTCTATATGCTGGCTGGACCGGTGATCGCAACAAAATCATAAACACAGAATTAGACTGACTAAAATAAAGAAGAGACAGGTTCATAACATTGTGATAACACTTGCAAACACATCCTGTAACACACACTCTTATGATATGCAAGCTCTGTTATATGAGACTCATTAAGAGAATGCTTGATCAGCAAACCTAAGTGTAAACAGAAAAGCCTTGAGATTATAGCGCAAATGTTCTACATGTTCCTTCTATAACTAATGCTGCTTTTGTTCTTGTTTATCATGGCACCTTAAATATACTGTGAAGTGGTTAAACTGCATCCCAGGGGATGACTCTAGTTCTTACAGAACGCAACGGCGGAGCCAGACTATTTTTATAGGGATGACCAAGCGTGGACCATTTCTTACAGTGGGCTGGCACAGAAACATGGTCATTTTTTTTCTGTGCTTTAAGTTGCTGTAGGGCAAATAGTAGCCAATATTTTTGGTCACTTACTGTTATTATCTAAGCTTTTTATGTAACCCTCGATTTAAAAAATCAGGAACAGTGGGTAAAGCGTTTTTTTTTTTTTCTTCAATTGTTGGTAAAGTGCATAAGATAATTTAAATGGGGTGGTCGCTCAGTGAAAATGTGTCCTTGAGAAAACAACCGCTGTAGAGAAAAAATTTCGCAAAAAGTTATTTGATAAAATAGTAACTCCAGTTCTATGAGTATGAGTCTAGCCCCCCAACTGGCTTCATTATTGGCTGTTGGGCGTGGCCATCCCTGGCCAACTTGTGGCTCCGCCCCTGACAGATTGTGAATCATGCACTCTGCAGTAGCCGCAGGGTGGAGTATGAAGATAGATGTAGCCTTACTCCTGTAGCACACATACAGCTCCCTACAGTATCAGTGTATAAGATCTATTTTTCATTGAATGTTGTAAATGTTTTTAAAATGCTGTAAATATTTCTGTATTTATACTGTCCACAGTAGTAGTGTCAATTCAAGTAAAAGTGTTCTCCAAATAAAATTCTGGACAAATGAGCCATCCTCATGCTTTTACTTTTGTGAAGTTTGTGTGCAAAGTAGGGGAATAGCTAGACTAGACAACTAGCACGAGTTCTTCTTCATGGCTGGTGTACTTTCCCCGAGAGTAAAAGTAACACAGGATTTGAAAGTAAGTTGTGTCTGCACTGACCACCCGATTAATGACTGGACAAAGCTCTAGTTGAGACTGGGCTGTTTAAGATGGGCTAATGCTCTTAAGTTCATAAGCAGAGGACATCGTGACCCAGTGCTACTGCTTCAGCCTCATTTGGCCCACGTCACACACTGCTTATCTGTATGACACAAGCACCTCCTTGTCAAAAGAAATTCATTCAGAGCTATGATTTATGAGTCCAAGATGGAGCAACGCTATACCCTTTAAGGTTTCCTGGATTGGTTAAAGCTCCAATCCAGGAAACCTTAGCTTTTCACATTAACAATGAATTAATTAACCAAATCTACATACAATTATTGAAGTAAATACTTCAACTTCAAACTTGTATCTAACATGAAAGGGGTGGCTAGCACTGATGATCCCACAGAGGATTATTCCAGTTCTGCAGTATCCTTTGGTTCTGTGAAACATCTTAGTGTCTTTTAGTTTTGACAGTTCACAACTTCACTGTTTCTGTTCAGTCTCATTGCTCTCATCAGCATTTTTCCTATATGCAGGCAAAAGAAACCAAAAAAAACCCCAAAAAATTTAGCAACTAGCTAGTGAGTAAAGTGGAGCATTTAGCAGCTAGCTTAAGAGCCAGCTAATTCGTTCAGGAGTTGAGAGCAAAGCAGAGATAAAAGCATTAATGCTGGACTTTCTCAGCTTGTTTGAACGAGACTTCAAACGATAGCTACGCGTTACCACGTATAGCAAAACATTTATCATTTGCTAGCATGTTGTTACATGGGGTGAACATAATATCAGTCAATTCTGGTTTAAAGTGCAGCCAGGTTTAAATTGAAACAAGTTTCCCTTCTTTAAGCTGAGCTGCACTGTGGCTTCTGCAGTGGCCGTGTTTGTCTGCTTATTTCATAGACTGCCTGAGAAAGATGGACATAGCCATTGTGAAATCACTCGCTGGTTAGTGAGGTCCCCTTGTAAAGCCTCAAGCTCAGCTTTTTCATCATTGCCATCTTGGTGTGGGTGGGGGTGGATCCGACTGAGAATCCGAGTTATTTTGTATGGAAGTGACTTGTCAATCAGAAAAGTGCTTACAGACATCATAGATCAAGGGCGCTGAGAGTTGGTTTCTCATAGACTTCTATGCAGCCAGATTGCTTTTTTAAGCCACAGGTGTCGCCCCCTGCTTGCCATTAGAAAGAATGCAGATTTAAGGCACCTTGCACTGGTTTCACGTTTCAGATCTTCATGGGTGGTGCCAGACCGTATCGACTGGACGGGCAGTCAGTTTTGAGAGGAGGGCATTTGGCTCCACTGACTTTGATATTTCATTAAAAAAACAACAACAAAAAAAAAAAACAACAACAACAAAAAAACACAGTAGCAAGAGACCATCCTATATAATTATAACCTATACACTGGGGGACATTTAAATAACATCATGAACAAGTATTTAATTACAACCATACATGCATAGAGAAATGTAGCCACAGTTGTAAAAGGGCAAAAACGTATCGTAATGGCATAGTGTACAAAACAGGAGAGACATTTTCTCAAGATGCAGAACTGGATTAATGAACTGACCACTCACTTGGACAGCTGGGGTCATGGACTGTGATCGCAGAATCTCCTCAATACATTTCTATTTGTTTTGCAATTTTCGAGTGAGATCATGCTTTAAAGCCAACCTCACCAGCTGATAAATGACTGCTGGTTTGGTTCCAAAGAGACATATGAGGTTTACTTCCCAAAGTCTGATTTGCATAGGCCCATATGCTCCAAAATCAGTGTCCTCCTCAGTCATTCTACCTTGATTGCTGCAGATAGACTAAGCTACTGTTACCCAGATAATTAACACGAGCTTGTTACTGCAGTAACTTATTGTCACTGTGGGTGTTTAACGTTTTCTTTGCCAAGCTGTGTGACTTAATTTTACTTATAATTGTAAATGTATGTCAGTAGAATTCAGCTGAGGGGGCTCAGTGACCATTTTGGATGGGCAGGACCATCACGCCAACACTGCAGACGCCAAAGCTTCAGCCATACTTGTTTTTAGTCTATACCCCCCCCAACATAATCGTCACTCATCACCTGCTGAATGGCTGAATTTAAGATGATCCTGCACTGGCTTCACTTTTCACACCCACAAACTGCATCCATGACACACTTATCTCTAGAGCAGGGTAGCCAAAACCACACCAATGGCAAATCAAATGTAGCCCTCCCCAAAAACAAAACAGCCCAATACCCACAACTGGTATCACAGAGTGCACTGGAAAGTGTTAGAGTGTGTGTATGTGAACATGGCTGGTGTTTTGTGTGTGTCTATGTACTGATCTGCAGTCTGTTTGTTAGGATTTGGGTATAACTATGTTGTTTAAAGGATGCTCTGTTAATGGTTATTCATTTTCACAGAAAATAAATCTAACCAGCAGCCAAAGAAAAAAAAAAACAAAAACAAAACAAGTGGCAACACTTAAAGTAGCTCAATTCCACTGGAAAAATCTGGTCGACCTGGCAAACCTAGTCCAGATTTTACAGCCAGATTCCCAGTAGATAAAATCTTTTTTATCCTATTAAATTACGTAATACTTTGTATTATGATCAACTACCCGCAACAGTAGTCTACTCAGACTCAACTGTACATTAGGTTTGATGCTAATACACATCTTAACATGCTAAATAAGATGATGTACATTTTAAACATTATATCACCTCAACATCAAAAACAATAAACATAAGAACTGAGACCAACCTGCACAATTTCAGATGAATAAAAATGACACAGAGAAAAACTTTGGATTCAGTTAAAGTCGCCCTTTATTTTGTAGCGTTAACATTAAGAACGATATCAAAGCACCTCAGTATGAGAAAGGCAAATGTGACAGCAGCTCTCCCTCTTTTTATCCAGGAGGACTTTTGAGGATGATGGCAGATACCATCTGTACCCAACCTGTCTGACATTATGTTCATCCTCGCAGCTGAAAAAATATCTGTACTGCCACAATGTAGGCTGAATGTAAACACCATGAGAGCATCAAACAATCTCAGAAAAGTTTCCCCATGTACTGCACTCAGAATTTCAGCTCAAGGCAAATTCATCAAGAGAACACTGATGTTAAAATAACCCCCACACTACTTACTATTATCACTGAAAATTATAATATATCTCTAAAAGGTAGTCGAGTTCTCCCTCAGCTTTGAGTATAGAAAATATATGGAATGAAACAGTGACGTCGGTCTGTTATAAGAATTAAAGCTATAGTGTAAACTATGTAAGAATATCTGTAGTTTTTATATCAAAGATATGACATCAGATTTATATGAAAAGAAACATTGTTAAAGAAAAGGCTCAAATATCTTCCTCCACTTCATGCCCTCCAGCAGATTTTACCAGTGTACTTTTGCATATTTATACTGGTACTATCCCTTTAACCCTTTTTGAAAAATGGTAGTTAAGCAAAGAATTAGCTATATTATATTCCATTTAAAAACATCTCTCCTCTGGTTTGTTGTTCTTTAGCCAGAACAGCAATACACTGGGAAGTTGTCTGTAGATATTTTGCGAATATGTTTGGGTCCGTTTGGTATATTTTCTTAACCAAACAAAGGTACGTTAGCTGCAAGCTAACCCTCAGGCATTTACAGACTAGCTCGCCTGTTAGCTTAACCGTCCCTGAAGCTAGGAGGAAATAGTTCAGTAGGAGACGTGAGCTAACATAATTTGAAGGTTTCGTATCAGCTGCTAAACGTAACTCATTCAGTGGACTTTGGGCTGTTTGTTTAATCTGTGCCCCACTGAGGACTGAATGAATCTCGATAAGATTAGCTTTTAGAGAGAATGTCTTGGCAACAACACCAAGACTAACATGCTGACTCAGAGCATTTTAATTAACAAATAAAGTGGTAAAGGAGAAAAAAGAAATTAAGAAAGCAAAATCCATTTTATGAAACACATCAGGAAGCACTGCCACTGGAAAAACGACAGCTGACAGTAATAATATCTAAATTCTATGGCAATACAGCTGATTTAACAAACTTACAGTAACAGATCCCGCTGTTAGTGTCAGGGTGACAAATCCAGAAGAGACTTGCTCTTGTAAAATAATCAGGACCATCACTTTTAGCCATAGCTGCCGTCTGCTGCTCCGTTCAGCCCACGGATAAACCTACTGATGCGCAGGAGGGGTGATGGTAGGGTGCTGGCATTTTTTATTTAATTATTTCATATGGAGCATTAATTAAGGGGGAAATCCACTGAAATAAAACACAATATAAACCTCAATTTAGTATAAACCTGTTTGATATTTTCTGACAAGAGTGGCAGCCTACTTTTAAGAAGACAACAATCTTTTAAGTCGGCCAAATACTTGGGTTCATCAGCCCACTGCCTGCCCGGAGCAGCGGTCTGAGGGTCGTTTGACCTTCAGTGAACAGTCACTTTGAGCAGGGATATTTTATAAAGCAGGAATGCTTTGAGGAAACTCTCAGAACCACCCCGCTTCTACAGACGGTTAGCTCTGGTGCACAGCCTCCACGGCG
Organism: Paratilapia polleni; assembly: GCA_015106735.1. NCBI lineage: Eukaryota > Metazoa > Chordata > Actinopteri > Cichliformes > Cichlidae > Paratilapia > Paratilapia polleni. The sequence continues at coordinate 12,711 of VUQI01059996.1, read as the reverse complement.
CGCTGGTGCGCACCACAAAGAAGCACAGAGACGAGCGCAGGCAGCCTCTCTCTCTCTCTCTCTCTCTCTCTCTCTCTTTCTTTCTCTGTTGTCTACCTGCTTCATTACGCATAATGTTTGACAAGCAGTCTGGGCTCATGGGAGATCAGAGGAAAGGTGGAGGACAGAGGGAGAGAATTTAAAAAAAAAAAGAAAAAAGAAAAGACGCGGCTAAATGCTGAAAAATAAGTGCAGGTCATTCCGGACTGTCAAAAACACGCGAAAACCCAGAAACACTTAGTCTACTTGTACTGTTGTAGCTTATGTTCACTTTATTTTTCTTCGACACTTTTGTTTGATGTTTCAACAGTTGAGTTCTCATCCTCTGTTTAAAAGGTGTAGGCTAATTGTTCTGTATGTCAGTATCTTGCTGTGTATATTTGTATGTGCTGTGATTTATGTTCTGCTACTGAGTTTTTGAGGGTGATTTTCCTTTCCTTAAATGAGGGAATGAATGAATGAATTACCTGAAAACTCATTCTGGAGATCGGATGAGTTCCAAATTTTGCGTTTGTAAAATTCAGCTTTAGGGGTGTCGCTACATACTTACTAGTACTGAAAATAACTGAAATAAAATGAAATACGTTAACAACGCATTTAAACACATGAACAACTATGTAATTGTTCTTTTTGTAGATCTTCGGTACATTTATGGATGCAGACTCTCTCTTCATCTCCCTTCACTAAAAAGCAATTCATTTGCCAAAGCACACAGCTGACTGAAAGCGTTTTAATCTTTTTTGTTTGTTTGTTTTGTTTTTGTTTTTAATTTTCAATACTAGACAACCAGTAATATCAATAAAGTGAATTTTATGACCACTATAATCACGAGAGCCCTGATATTTTGAGGGCTCTAAATAAAAAACAGAGTAAAATGAGCAGTGTCCGGATGGGATGGAGTCAAATTCCCGGCCTGAATTATTGTTTCCCTTTACATACACTATATGGACAAAGGTCCCGGGCCACCTACACATTATACCTACAGGAGCTGCTCAGCCGTGGAAACCCATGCCATAAAGCTCCCGTCGCATAGTTTTTGATGTTAAGGCCAGAGGAGGTTTTTGAGTGAGGAGAGCGTTGGTGATTTTTTACGCACTATGAGCCTCAGCACTGGGGGACTTTATGTGGTCCGCCACTTCGTGGCTGAGTCGCTGTGGTTCTTAAACGCTCCACTTTCCAGTAACACCACTTACAGTTGATCGTGGAATATCTAGGAGAGAAGAAATTTCACAAACTGACTTGTTGCAACCGTGGCATCCTGTTACAGTACCACGCTCGAATTAGAACGACCCATTTTTCCCCACAAATGTTTGTCTAGAAAAGTCAAACGGTGATATAATACTAACAAAAACAACTATTATTACTAGTAGTAAATGCACACTGGTAATTGATCTTACACTTTACAAAACACTTATTTTTAAATAAATGTTTTGTAAATCATCATTTGGAAAAATATAAGTTGGATGTCTTATTCAATTCGTTTCAAATGTCATTATTTAATTTAGAATTTTACACGAACCTTTAAAGTCTGTAGTGTTACTCATCTATAAAGCTAAGGAGGTTACACAAACTGATCACACTGAACAGTTAAAGGATTTTTGATATGACTAAACACACGTGATTTTTTTTTTTTTGTTATGTTACTAATCATTATTTTACATTTCGGAGTGAGTATCAAACACTTTCTGTTTGCATAATCTTGATGTTTAGGTGGAAAAATCAAAAGTCAAATAAATTCCCACAATGCAGTTTAAGCACGTGCAATTATATTAAAAAATGTCAATACGCAAATATGTTTTGGTCATAACATTCCTCTGTTCTGCTTTTAACTAAAAATTCAGGTTGCTATGTAGATTTTTATGTTATTATTATGCAATAATAATAATTTGTGTATGCTTTGTGGATTTATAAAGTTTAAAAGTAAGTAAATGTTATTAAATAGTATTCATAAAACATGTATCTCTTTGTTGCATATATTATGGGACAGTATTTCACTGCAGTGTTGCCTCCCTGACAGATCAGATTATGGGTAGTATTTTTAGTTACCAGATTGCTGACATGTAGAATTCTTTAATTGTTTTTTGTGTTTTAATTGTTTAAAAAGGTGTTCCCCACTTTATAACAGGCTGCCAAAATATTACTGTCAGTTTAATATATAATATGAAACATATGAAAACATTCTACCAGGCCTCATACAGCTCAGATTCCTAAAAAGATGGTA
>VUQI01059995.1:29910-68716 GCA_015106735.1 Paratilapia polleni | reverse complement strand
CTTGTTATCTATTGTTCACCCGGCCCCTACTCAAAGTTTTTATCTGAATTCTCAGACTTTTATCTGAGTCAGTGCTCAGTTCAGATAAAATAATCATAGTGGGTGATTTTACCATAAACGACAACCTCAATACTGCATTTAATTCATTATTAGACTTGATTGGCTTCTCTCAAATTGTAAATGAGCCCACCCACCGCCTTAATCACACTCTGGATCTTGTCCTGACATACGGCATAGAAACTGAACATTTAACTGTGTTCCCTGAAAACCCTCTTTTATCTGATCATTTCTTAGTAACTTTTGAATTTACAATAATGGATTACACTGCAGTGGGGAATAAATTTTATTACAGTAGATGTCTTTCTGAAAGTGCTGTAACTAAGTTTAAGGATGTAATTCCTCCACTTTTATCTTCTTCAATGCCATGTGCCCACACAATGCAGAGCAGCTACCTAAACTTCTCTCCCTCAGAGGTCGATCATTTTTTTCTATATTGTAGGGTCTTTACCCTAAAATATCAAGCACCTTGAGGTGACTGTTGTTGTGATTTGGCGCTATATAAATAAAACTGAATTGAATTGAAATGTTTACATACTGTAGACGGAACATAAATGGTTTGGTTGCATTTGAAGGCGAGAAGTCATCTAGACTCAAACATGGTTAGCCCAGTAGAACTTTTGCAGTGCCCCAAACAGAAAATCAATAATGTAATTCTGATGCAGTGTGCATCTTTTTCATGAATCTGTAGCACTGGGATAAAGTGCTTCTACAGCTCCAGCACATTAACACTGATGAGCAAATTGTTCTTTTAGCTCTGAGTGAAATATATGCATTTACAATTCATTATCTGCAAAGTACTTACTGAAGGTTTAGAAGCTCTCTTGGTGTTTAGGCAGCTACTTGATACCTTTCAAAACTGTCCTTACCTAGAAATAGGGGTGCACTGGTATATTTTGGCCAGTGTTGTCCCTGTACACTGATATCAGCCTCTCAATGAAAAATTGTGATAAAATGCACATAGACTCACAGATTAGTAACAGGTTGGTTATTTTTTAAATAACAAAAATAAAATAAACAGAAAACAACATAAACTTATTTTCTAGAAAAGAAAAGCTCAAAGGATTATGATGATGATGCAGCATCATAAGGCCTTGAAAAAAATCTTTTTTTTTCAAACGCTAAAAGAAAGGTTTGGCATTTCTTTCTTGTAGAGTTACATGAGAAGTTCAATATTATTCTCCAATTTTTCTTTTAAATGTGACACTGGAGCTAAAAGGCCATTAGCGCTCTCATACTAAAAAAAAAACCAACCAAACAAAAAAAAAAAACAGCCTCCTTTAACCAATTAGGAAGCCACTGCACTCAGTCAAGAATCAGGCATATGATTCCCCCATTGTTTCTTCACTTTTACATCTTATTAGTTGTTTCCTTTATTTTTTCATGTATGGTTTCCTGGCATTACCTCAATGCCTCCTGGGTGTGGATTCATATTCAACAGATATAACCATCCTATTGAACTTCTTATCTAACTCTAGGCAAGGAAGTGAATATATTTAAAGTATTTCCCAATATATACTGAAACACATTAACTGAGGAGTTTAATTTGCATAAATTTAACCAAACTTCATCTATAACATGATGTAAGGATGTGTTTTTCTGTAGTGTTTGAACATTCTTGAACCTTTCTGAGTTAGTGTATGTCTGTTTATATGCTTTGCTGATTAGAAACATGAACAATATGGTATCTGGGCTCATCTGTCCAAAGGACATTGTTCCAGAAGTCTTTTGGTTTGTTCGGATACAACTTTGCAAACTGAAGCTGTGCTGCCATGTTCTGTTATTTGTTTCAACTGAGTGTATGTTGCAGGGGGTATATCTTGGAAACGTCAGGAATAAAACATTACAACGCAAACTGCTTTGTTCCAGGTCCAAACTGAACTACATCAAGCCTATACAGAATTCCTGAGAGTAGGCTGTGTTCTTTCAATTATAATAATAGGTTGGTTCATCTCCTTCCACTTCAGCCCTCCCAACACATGACATAAACATGTCAGATCCTTACTTATGCATCTGCGCAGGCAGCAAGAAACCTTTCTTGTTTTGGAGTTTGCTCTGTTGTAAATGGCTGATAATAACTGCAGGTTTTAATATTATTTTGCTTAAACGCATTTTTTTAATGCAAAATAGATTAAAGGTTGATTGCTTAGGAAGGAAACCTTCCAATCATAGTTTCCTCAATATGAAATGATCAGTGAAGTGATGGATGGGCAAGTCACTGTAATGATCACATTTTCATTAGCATTAAATGAGCACCAACAGGGGCTCCTGCACATTTCCTGTCTAACAGGTAAAGACTTCAGTGATGTAATTTTTTTAATGAGCTTAGTGTGACTTGTTTTTATCGTATAGGCCCTCAAAAGGCGTAATAGTACAAATAAGTATAAAACGTATTCCTGAACTGTGAAAATCCCATTAAAAGCTAAGCGCTACATCCTTTTCTTTATTATTCCTATTTTTCTATCCAGATTTAATTGCAGTGTATTTGCCTTATAATGTATTTAGTTTATATATGAGTACTTAGTTTATATATGAGTTGGGGCGGCTGTGGCTCAGGAGGTAGAGCAAGTTGTCTACTAATCAGAAGGTCAGTGGTTCAATCCCTGGCTCCCCTAGTCTGCATGCCAAAGTATCCTTGGGCAAGATACTGAACCCCACATTGCTTCATCAGAGTGTGAGTGTGTGTGTGAATGTTAGTAAGCACTTAAGTATAGATAAAAGTGCTGTATGTGTGACTGGGTGAATGTGGCCTGTAGTATAAAGCACTTTGAGTACACAAAACTGAGTAGAAAAGCACTATATAAGTACCAGTCCATTTACCATTTACTTCCCACCTTTGTAGTAGCTAATGATCCAAATAAACAATAAACAGTTCATTATATAAAAGTGCGTATTTGATCATTTCGAGACATTTTTCTGCAAACACTTGGCAATAACCAATTTATTAATGAGGACAGCACTGATAAGGAGTGACTTAGTCAGTCAGGAGTTTCAAGTCAGTTTTCATTTGGGATCCCATCTTTGAACATGTGCAGCTCAGAGGTTCATTTACTGATCAGCTTTGTTTACAATTATCACAAGGCCTCAGAAATTCATGTTTCCAGATGTTGGAGGGATTCGGTCTCAATGGGATGTCACTGAGAAAAGAGAACTAAGTGGAACGAAGGTAAATGAGATCTGCCGTGCTGCAGACGCTGGGGGATTTTATGGGTGACGGAGAATCTAATATGTGCTAATCAATTTACTCCCTGTTGACAAATTTGAGTTTTAAGCAAATATAACAATTGGTGTATTTTGTCCAAGTGCAGCAAATATAAAAGTAATAAAAGTAAAAGAATATTTATTAGTTGTTTTGTTAAACAAACAAAGACTGCTGTATACCAAGGATTTAAACCCTTTTTTTCTGGCATGCCCTCCTTAAAAAAACATGAGCAGACATTTTCACTCACCATTACAGCGCCACTAACACCACCTCCAGCAAATCAAGTCATCCACTCAAATTCTACTTCAGTCTGCTTCTGCACAAAACTTTCACTGCCTCTACTTTACTAGCATTAACTAAATATGTCTGTTTGCGACTGTGTTGACAGCTCATCTGTTAACTACATCATTCACTTACACTAACATCACTGGGAACTAACAGAGAGTCGAGGAAATCGTTAGGACACAGAGCCAAGAAGACATCCTGTTCTACCTGCCTCTGTTCTGTTTACATGCTTTGGACTTCTGATTTCATGTCTCACATCCTTCAGGGTGTTAATTTTAATAAACATCTATAATCCACTCCCACAAGAAAAAGAACAAATATGAAACAATCTCACACAGAAAATCATTTCAGAACAACATTTGCTACTGTGGGGTGTTTTTAAGTTGAGCCAGTAAAAGATGAAAATACGAGATCATCATCAGAGTGTTTATGCAGAACATGTGCAGCCCTTCATTGCTTAAATTGAATCTCTATTACAAGACAGTGAGATTTAAAATCACATAAATATTGACTTGATAAAAGATGCTGCATGTCACCCATTAGCAGTCGCAACTATATGGTGGCAGACAATCATTTTCTCAATGCACTGCTGGGCAAGGTATGAAGGAGCCTTGGGACCATATTAATATATCTATATATATATTTTTTTTTTTTTATTTTTCAGAAATTTGAAATAAGAAAAAAAAAAAAAAGTGTGCTCAAGATTTTCACCTGTGCTGTCAAATATATTTTGCCAGAAAACTGGGTACAGGCATGTCTGAATGAAATTGAATTGTTATAACTGTGGTGAAGTCTTAACTTTTATCTAACGCAAGGGCGAGTTGACTGTTTCAGTTTTATTTGCCAAAACCACTTCCCTTCCTTTCTGTAACCTTCAACAAAGTAAAATCTCCAGTAACAAAGTCCTGCATGTTGTTTGCCCAGTCATTCATCAGCTTACCAGGCCATTCTCTATGTCAAATGTTAATATTTTAACAAAGCCACTGGTGTGCCAAATTTATGCTAGAGGTGTGTTTTTTCGGTAGTGCCTGACACACTGTGTTAAGACAGTCAAATGGGTCTCATTCAACTTGTCACACATGGACGACTGTAAATGACCCCTTGGCGTCACATTTTTATTTTTATTTTTTTAAATAAAACATTCACAGTTAATGTTATGAAAGGGCATATTTTAACCCAAACCAAGATCCACTCTAGCCCCTGAATCGCGCTCTGGCTCCGATGCAGCCACTGGACATCATCACACCCATTCAAAACAATGCTAGCAATGCTAGCAATGCTACCACATGCGCAGCACCGCGTCCCAGAAGCGGCTCTCTGCTCCACATTGCTTCTATTGGTTTTTTTTTTTACAGGTTTTAGAAACCATGTCAAGCTGCACAGAGCAGGTAAGGAGGGAGGGAGTCAGCAATAAAGACACAGAGAGTCTGGTCAGTTTTCAAAATAAAAGACCCCCATGCAGACTACATGCGCTGCATGTATTTTTGTGATATCCCTAACCCTTTCCTAAAACCTTTTCCTAAACAGAGCAGCAATGAAAGCGAAAATAAAAACATGGTTCTGGCTATAAATACTGTAAATATATTTAGTCAGAGAAATTGATGCTAATATGCACCTTCACCAAGCAAACTATTAACTCTACATATATGTTAGATTATAAGGAAATTAAATACTCACCTCCCTTTACCTCCCAATTACATACAGCTAAATAAACTTATGGATAGAGGCAATAGCTAATCAATGTTGAAAATGAACCCATGCAATGAGTTTTGTTCTGAACACCATTACCCATGAATCACTTTGTCTATACAAGGCCATTACTGAGAGCTATTAACTACGCAGTAATCAGCCTGCAACTCATTAGTAATGAGAAGATAAATCACAGGAATTCCAGCCAGTGGAAGACAGAACAGAGCTAAAACTGACACTTTGGAAAAGACATGTTTCGGAAAAGCAGGAAAGAATACTTATGAATGTTGAGTGGAAAGAGCGCTGACAATATGAATGATAGACAGTACACTCAAAATTATAATGTGGTAGCTTTATACTTTAACTTGAAGTCGTGGGAAGTGACGTGAAAAACTGGTCCAATTGGTCCAATTCTCTGGACTCTAAACATGTGTACTGTTAAACCTTTTCAATCTGAACCTCAGCATAACATAAGCAAGGAAAAAAACAACTCAAAGTAGGAGAGGGCATTTGTATCAGATTAAGGCCAAACAGTTCAAACAGTTGAGATTCCTCTTAATATTCCTATGAACTTCTTAAGAATCATAACAAGCAGAAACCTTCTAATAAATGTAATATGCACAGTCATGTGAGTAAAACTGTCAGTAAAACTGAGTACACTCCATGATTCACTAGCTTGTAGAACCATCTTTAGCAGCAACACCTTGAAGTAATTTCCTGTATTTTCATTTTCTGTGTGACTTTTTCAGTCTCTCACATTGGTGTGGAGGAATTTTGGCCCACTCTTCTTTACAGCTTGCTTCAGTTCTTTGAGGTTTGCAAACATTCATTTATGCACAGCTCACTTAAGGTCCCACTACAGCATTTCAATCAGTTTGAGATCTGGACTTTGACTGGACCATTGCAACACCTTGATTCTTTTCTTTTTCAGCCATTCTGTTATAGATTTGCTGCTGTGCTTGGGATCATTGTCCTGTTGGATGACCCAATTTTTACTCTGGAATACTTTGATATACAGAGGAGTTCGTAGTCGACTCAATGACTGCAAGGAGCCCAGGTCCTGTGGCTGCAAATGCTGCGTTTGGTTTTCACCAAACATAGTGCTGTGCATCACGGCCAATCATCTCCACTCTGGTCTCATCTGTCCAAAGGACATTGTTCCAGAAGTCTTTTGGTTTGTTCAGATGCAACTTTGCAAACTGAAGCTGTGCTGCCATGTTCTTTTTAGAGAGAAGAGGCTTTCTCCTGGCAAACCCTTCCAAACAAGCCATACTTGTTCAGTCTTTTTTCTAACTGTACTGTCATGAACTTTAACATTTAACATGCTAACTGAGGCCTGCAGAGTCTGAGATGTAGCTCTTGGGTTTCTGCAATTTCTCTGAGCATTGCGGTCTGACCTTAGGGTGAATTTGCTGGGACGTCCACTCGTGGGAAGACTGTGGCATTGTTTTAACACACATCTGAATGATCCAGACCAGCAAACTGCCAAAACTTCTGCTTTTAAAGAGGCACTCACACTTGCTGATGATCAGTTAATCAAGTGCATTTGATTAGCAGCACTTGATTAGCAATATGTGATATTAAAAGATTTCATGTAAAACAGCATGCAGTGTGGTACATGTGCATAAATGAAATGTGAAAATAAGTTATTTAAGCTCCTGAAAACATTAATGTTGGTCCTGCGACTCAAACATCCATTTATATTTTTTAAACTTTGGTAATTTTTATGTCTAAAAAAAAAATCCTCTTTTGCACCTAAATAACCTTTTTGTCTGTGTGCTGTAAATGGACAGACCTGGGGTAGGAATTACAGATTAATACAATACATTACTATGCTGACTATCACTACTATTGTACTATCACGATACAGTGATTCTGTGTTACTGAGTACATTCCCAGACAATTTATTAATCACACATGTCAATATTTGTGTAACTTAAGAAGAAAAAACTCCCACAAAAAGCAAAAAGGGCCTTTAGCAACCCCACATTCCACAGTGGTGTCAATGTGTGTAAATGATCATGTTATTAAATTTTGTTGCATCAAATGTAAAAAAATAAATTATTCGGATTACAGTTGGACTTCAGTCCCTTCATGGTTGACTGCATTCAATATTTCTTTTTTATTTCCACACCAGCAACAGCAGTGCAGCAATAAATCAACCATCTCCAGATAGCTATGAGTGCTCCCTCTCATAAAGATAAGGAGGGAAGTGCCATGGAAAATGATATACACATGATCACATGATCATAAGCACATGAGAACATCAACCACACGTGCACAAAAACAACTTGTCAGTGACTGCATCCTGTCTCCTTTTGCCAAACCCACCCTCCCTCCCTTCTTCCCACTTTATGTCTCACTATTATGTTGGTGAACTGGAGCTGAAGAGAAAGCGGGAAGCCTTGACACAGAGCTGAGCTGCTTAATGTGGAGCCGCTACACTAACACAGTGTCAAGAAGCCAGTGAGGGGCAGACGGCATTGACACTGTGCTCAATGCGTTCTCATATTCCCCTGAGAGCTCTTACAAATAAAAAAAAACAACAACAATAAATTGCAAATACAAGTAACAGAATAGAGCTCAGGGATCCAATTTTAAAAAATGAAAGGCAATTAGCCCATCAATTACAACAAATTTTTACTTTGATTAATGTCCACTCGGTATGCTTTATATTAAAGTAAATCTGACATTTATACTGTTACAATAGTGGATGCTCATATTAAAAACGGAGAAAGTTTCAAATAATGAGGTTAGTGCGGTGCTGGCCACAGAAATAAACTATTTATTTAGTTGGAGCACATGCATCCAGGTGTGCGAAAGCACGAGGAATTTCTAAAAGAAATTTAATAAAGAAATAAATAAAGAGGCAATAATCAGCTGCCTCTTGAGAACCTTCCCACTTGAGAACCACTGAGAACCTCATCCTTTGGATGGACTCCACCTCCACAGTCTTAAACTACAGGTGACAGTCATCCTTGTTCTGCTCTGGAGCCTCACTGAGTGAGGCAGTTGTTCATCTGTTGCAGGATCTGGTTGGAGTGGCCCTGCAGCCCAGAACAACAACTACCACTGTCAGCTGCAGTCCAAAATGGTGGAGTTGGACTCCTTTCAATCATGGGATGAGATCCTCTCTGGAGAGCAGCAGAATGACAGTGAGGACTGCAACAACAGCGACCCGGTCATCCTGAGGGTAGGGAACGACAAGACGGGAAACTAGCTGATTAGCAGTGAATAACTTCCAAAATACCAGTGACATGATTGTTTACTGCCAAATCACAAAATATAGTTGGGGAACCATTAATATACCTGGGCGGCACCCCTAAGTACTGTCAAGGTGTGGATTAGGATTGCTCTAAAGGCTCAGTTTCTAGCAGTTTTTTTCCCCCTACTCTTGACTGTGCATTTTGTCATTGAGAGGGGATATCCTTATATAGTCATCTCAGGCAAACAGCTCCAGCTGTGAGTACGGAAGCCCCACCCACCTGCTGTTCAAACCTTTTGTATACAAACGGCAGCTAATGAGAAGAAAGCTGTCTTAAATTAAGAGGAGCTAAAACAGCTTGTTTCAGAGAGAAAATGAACTACACTAAGGCCCAGCATAAGATGAATTAGGATTGTTTTGAACTGGGAATCATGCAAAGTTTATTCAGTAGAGTCAATAAATAAAAATATGGAACTGAAAAACAGCATAATAGGTCCAATTTAAAATTAATGCAATCATGTTTGCAACAACGAGCTTACAGAATAGGACAGTGTCAAGAGTCAAGATCACAGGTTATCATTTATCATTTTGATTGGTTGCCAGGCTGGGCTTTATAAAAAATGAGGGCAGACACAGAGGAGACAAAGATAGTGACAGGAATATATGAGAGGTGTGTGCTGCTGATAACTTTTCATTGAGAATGGACAGTGAACTTCAAAGTATTCTGGCTGGTTTGTGACTCAAACGCTCAGCTCAGTGCAGAGCAGACCCAGCTACACAGTTAAGTCGGGGATCCTGTGTGGGAACAAGGTTACTGTTGAGAGCGGGTTCACCAGATTTTTGTTGTTTTGTTGTTGACAATCAAGGCATAAATACATACATGTGGTTGCCTGTTGCCAGTTGCAGTGAAAAGGCTTACAGCTTGTCTCCACAGGTGGCCCTCCTATTTTAATTAATGCAGCTATCTACACAAGCTGGGTATAATTTGCATGTTCCTTACACGTAGGGTTCAAGTCTAATTACTTGTGCACTGCTTTCTGAACACTACACATAGACGGAGCACTGAAGCTGCTGCTAGGCTATGCTAACGTTCTGCATTTGCTCCACAGGCTCTGTAGTTACTGTTTCTGCACAGCCTAAAGCACATAACTCATCATTTTACCATTACAAACTGTGCCATGTACCCTCTGCCCCCAAGTATACAAAAAAGTTGCCTAATGTAGTTGTTAATCTGGATTATTGCAAGGAGCCCATAACCTAAACTAAACTAAAATGTGCTGGACAATTAAATCATGGGGACATTTTTCTGGCCTCAGGAATAGTTTGCAGATTTTGCTCTAATCTGTTATGCTGTTGTGTTATTCTTTTGGCTGGTGGCTACGTGCTTGGCCATTTTAATTTAATGGTCCAGTTGCACTGAATGAGCTGGAGGTCGCTTCAGAAAGTATTCAGTTCTCTTTGTGAACATTTTATAGTGTAATAATTTTACAGTGTTTTAATAATGTAATGAGAAAACATGCTTTTACACATTTTGGCAAATTTGACTCTCTAACTCTGACAAGAGAAGCTCTGTACACATCTAAGCCTTCCAAAAATGTCCACTTTAGAGGCCATGAAAACAGGGATGCTGTTCACAGACAAAGACGAAGCTGAATAAAGAACAATACTTATAAACAGAAATATAATCGGAGATGCAATAAAAATTGATTCGATTGAATCAAATCAATCAGCTGGACCTGTTTACCAACTGCCTCTGTGGCTCAGATCCAGTGTGAGTGAGTGTTTGTTTCAGTCTGTTTGCCAGGCTGTTCATCACGCTGTTTGAAAACATCCCCAATCAAAAAATTTGAATGCGCTCACATGTAAGAGTTTTGCTGCGAAATTAGATAATATCACAAAGAAAAAGGAAAGAAAGAGGAAAGGAATACAACTTGTCAACAATGAATTTTCTTTATTTACCTGGAAGTGAGATCTCAAAATCTGCTGTGATATGTAGCCTATTATTGTGCCGCTGTGTCAGTATTGTTCCAGCACATTTTTTTGCACTTCACAATTTTGTTTTTCTCATTTCCTTACAAGCATTGTTGCCTGACACCTGATTACTCTGCGGAGCTGGGCACCAAACAGGATGTTTTTGTGTGGCATCAAAATTACTTTCTGTTGTTCACCAGCTTCATGTTTACACTGTGTTATGGTTTACAGCATACTGCAATAGAAACAAGAAAAGTGTGTCTTGATACATTACGGCATTACATGCTGGTTTGGCAACCTAAAGGTCAAGTCTAAAGCTCAAATCTGGTTAAAATGGCAAGAAAGATCATGGGAACGACTACACACTTCACTCCCCAAGACAGGCAAAGAGGATTTTAACCAACTCTTCCCATGTGCTAATGAATTCTGGAAGCAATGGATCCCATTGTGTAAGCATAAACAATATAAACTTTCATGTATCCCTCCGTCGGTTAAGCTGATCAACAAACAATTCATGCAAGCTCAACAGACCAATAGTCTTTGATGTACAACCGCAATTCCAAAAAAGCCTGATGGTGTGTAAATTGTAAATAAAAACAGAATGCAATGATTTGCAAATCTCATAAACCCATATTTTATTCACAATAGAACATAGAAAACATATGTTTAAAATGATACATTTTACTATTTCGTGAAAAATATTAAAGGCCAAGAAGGTCCTCGGTTTGAATCCACCATCTGGCCAGGGCCTTTGTGGAGTTTGCATGTTCTCCCCGTGTCTGTGTGGGTTCTCTCCGGGTACTTCAGCTTCCTCCCACAGTCCAAAGACATGCAGTTACTGGGATTAGGCTAATTGGTAATTCTAAATTGGTCGTAAGCGTGAATGGTTGTCTGTCTCTCTGTGTTGGCCCTGCGAGAGACTGGCAACCTGTCCACGGTGTACCCCGCCTCTCGCCCTATGGTAGCTGGGATAGGCTCCAGCCCCCACCTGTGACCCTGAATAGGATAAGCGGAAGAAAATGGATGGATGAAAAATATTAGCTCATTTTGAATTTGATGGCAGCAACATGTCACAAAAAAAGTTGGGATGGGGGCAACCAAAGACTAGAAAAGTAAGTGGTACTAAAAAGAAACAGCTGGAGTAAGATTTTGGCAAATAATTAGGTTAACTGGCAACAGGTTAGTAACATGATTGGGTATAAAAAGAGCATCTTAGAGAGGCAGAGTTTCTCAGAAATAAAGATGGGCAGAGGTTCAGCAAACTACAAAAATCTGTGTCTACAAATTGTGTAAAAATTTCAGAATAATGTTCCTCAATGTAAAATCAAACACTTTGAATATCTCATCATCTCCAGTACATAATATAATCAAAAGATTCAGAGAATCTGGGGAAATCTCTGTACGCAAGGAATAAGGCCAAAAAACAATATTGGATGCCTGTGATCTTCAGGCCCTCAGGTGGCACTGCATTAAAAACAGCATGTTTCTGTCAAATGAAATCACTCCATGCGCTCAGGAACACTTCCAGAAATCACTGTCTGTGAATGCAGTTCACCGTGCCATCCGCAAATGCAGGTTAAAGCTCTATTGTGCGAAGAAGAAGCCGTATGTGAACGAATGATCCAGAAATGCTGCAGTCTTCTCTGGACCAAAGCTCATTTAAAATGGACTGAGGCAAAGTGGAAAACTGTTCTGTGGTCAGATTAATCGAAATCTTTTTGGAAAACATGGGTCATAAAAAGGAGAAAGTCCATCCGGCTTGTTATCAGCACTCAGTTCAAAAGCCTGCATCTCTGATGGTATGGGAATGCAGTTCCTTTGGAATTGGCAGCTTGCACATCTGGAAAGGCACCATGAGTGATGAAAGGTATATACAGGTTTTAGACGACTCCCGTCTTTTTCAGGGAAGGCCTTGCATATTTCAGCAAGACAATGTTAAACTGCATACTGCATCTTTTGCAACAGCATGGCTTCATAGTAGAGGAGTCCAGTCCCTGAACTGGCTTGAGTGCAGTCAAGACTTTTTTGAGAGAAGTTGTCATCAAATTCAAAATGACCTTATTTTTTTGTTAAAATTGTACATTTTCTCAGTTTAAACATTTGGTATGTTTTCTATGTTCTATTCTGAATAAAATATGGATTTATGAGATTTGCAAATCATTGCATTCTGTTTTTATTTACATTTTACACACTGTCTCAACCTTTTTGCAACTGGGGTTGTAACTGCAGTTTTTTGTTGTTGTTTTTTTAGGAAAGTACTTACTAAACTGCGCGTACTTCATGTGTTTTTAGTGTAATGGTATTGTCTGGTTTTGATGCAGCATTTTCTTGAACCAAGACGATCTCCTCCAGTGGAAGACAACATGCTAGATTTTTAACATTTAAACATAGAAAATCTAGCATAGTGTTAGTTCAGGCAGGCCACAAAGCTCAGGCTCAACCACAGTCCTGGCAGTGCCAGCCCACATCACATGATGCTGAAAATATATTATAGGGTGCAACATTCACGCTGCTTTAGCCTGCCCACAGTTGCTGTGCATCTGCAAGTCTCTTTGCACCCCACCTCCTCCTTTCATGCTGATTCTGACTTAAATGACATATCTGTTGTCACTGCTTCCTGCACTGTTCTGTGCTGTGTCTTACTGTTGCTGCTCTCCCCGCCTTATGCTTTTCACATACGGGTGTGGAAGGGTGGAGATGGCTGACTGGTCGTGACTGACCAGGGTGTTTCTGATTTGTCATAATCCAACCCAATAAACTTTTGTGACAGAAATGCAGAAACTACTAGTGCATAACTAAACAGTCTACCTCACTGGGAAGTACTTGCATACATGAATGGAAAAAACCTGAACCATGGAACTATTCCAAGGTCTACCTGGTGGAAAACTCCTTAACACTCTCTAGAAGAAGAAGCATGTATCTATACCTCATGTGTCAGCTATTGTTAGCTTCTAACCTAACCAATTATCATGAAAGTGTTATGATAATAGAAGGTATTTTATTTGCCAATGAGGACTGAAGATAAATTTGTGCCTCTCCAACTTTCTCCAGAGTACTTTATCACATTGATTCTATTTTTATTATAATATATTACAAAGAGTAGAAGAATAGAATAGAATCTTTGTGTGCCATCTTCAGTCCTCCTTTGTAAATAAAATATGTCTAGTGCTTTTGAAAACTGAGTCAGCTATTCTTTTATTATTATAATGGCACCATTAGAGGATTGTTACAAGTAGTGCTTTCCTGTTCTGTGTATAAGTAAAACTGTTACTTCTATTGCATACAGTATCAGTCATATCTATCTCTTCCTTAAGAGCACATCTGTCCTTTAGTTAATAAAGTACTTAATGTATTTGAGCACTGGCCATGTCTGTGGTAATTGAAGTGTGCAAGTGTAAGCAACTGCAATTTATCATGGTGTGTTCAGAGGCTTTGTGGATGAGTGAGTGTTTGCACGCTCTTGTAGTGGTGTATTAACATGTACGCATGTGCTGGTGCCAATCACATCCGCATGCCAGCATCTGCCTGAGGTTCAGCAGCAGCTGGCCGAGTGACAATGTAACTCCAAAGTCATTTCACAACTTTCTGTCTGGGAAAAGGAGAGCAGGTGTGCGTTTGGCTCATACCTCCAGCTAAAGAGACGCCTGTTTTGACATGATACAGCATCATTACAATGGGCAGAAAAAGAGAGACACACCGAAAATGGGTAGTTGGCTGGAATGATCCTAGAGAGAAAGAAAGACTTTCTGTGCCTTCGAAAATTGTGCATTTATTATCTTGGACCTAATGCTAACCAAATTAAATACTAAGTGGCACGACACGTGTGAACTGCAAGCAGTGAGAAACCAAGCAAAACAAACAGGAAACTGAGCTCCTTCAAAATATAATTCCTCTTCTCTTTTTTATGGTTTATTTGCAGGTATACAAATCAGTGACTAGGGAAAAATGTGTGTGCTGGAACAAAAATGTGACTGGTTTGGTCACTAGCAGATTGCCGCAGTCAACCATACTTTGCCTAGAAGACGCCAACTTGCCTGCAAACACTTGCTAACGAACCACCGAGCTGTAGTGAAACTTAAAAAGCTGCGACGCAAACCGGAAAAGTAAAAGTAAAAGTTAAAGTTGTGCCTTACCAACACATTTCAAAGGGCGCCATTTTTCACAGTTTCACTACCGGTTAGCAAATAGCTGGTGAGTGTTGCAGTCAACTGGGCATCTTCCATACAAACTATGGGCGATCGTTGCTATCTGCTAGTAACCAAAGCAATTGCAAGGAGGTTTGCAGCACAGTATACCTCTTTGTGACCAATTTCACCTAGCGACAGCAAGCAACCTCAAGCAACCACTCACATACGCGTATTTTTCGTAGTCACCCAAGGTTGTCAGTGGGTCACCAACCAGTATATGCCCTGTGTGACTGAGGCCTCAGTTTTAAAGTTAATTTGGCTTTGCTTTAGGACCCAAAACTACTGGTTAGGTTTAGGAAAAGGTAATGGTTTGGGTTAAAATAGACCCATTCACATTAACAGCAATACTGGATGGCAAATCTCTCCCATTTCCACCACCTTTCCGAAGAGGTTCACGCATTTACAGTACAGCAACAGTGTATCGCTGTATTAGGCCTTTTTAATCCCCACTGTTGTAGTTTTTCTGGTAAGATTGAGCTCGAATGAACTCTGACACCAAAATGTCTCAATGGGGGTGGCTGTAGCTCAGGAGGTAGAGCGAGTTGTCTACTAATCGGAAGGTCAGTGGCTCGATCCCTGGCTCCCCTAGTCTGCATTGCGTCCTTGGGCAAGATACCGAACCCCACGTTGCCCCCGATGCATTCATCAGAGTGTGAGTGTGAATGTTAGTAAGCACTTAAGTGTAGAAAAGCGCTATATAAGTACCAGTCCATTTACCATTTACCATCTAAACCTAAAAGAAGAGCAGACCTGCACAACAAAATGTGAATTTCCTAGAAAATCTTTGAGAGGACTTTGAAAGATTTGCTGCACATTTGCCTGCGCAGTGTGAAGATGTGAAGAGTCCAGTGAAGTTTCAGCTTGAGTGAAAAACAATCACAAATTCCAGAACTTCACGAATCTGCTTCATAAACATGTGGTGACAAGAGGAAAAGGAGAGACAGCGAGATTAAAGGAAGGAACAGAAACTTAAAAAACCTACAGACGCAGACCCGCAGGCAAAGTGAGTACAGTGCTAGCTCACACAAATCTAACACACAGTGATTACATTAGCTTTTTGGGACAAATAACACAAATAGTACAGCAGACAAATTCAAGCCCATGATAAATATGAAAACCATATGTACCTCAAACTTTCTCTGTTATTACTCTTTTTAAATGTCAGTAGTTGATATGACAGCGCAGACACTGGGCATTAGATGTGTGTGGCTGACAGACCCTGCAGATTGTCTAATTTTTACATTTGGAAAAAAAAAAAGATGCAGAAGCACAACCTTAAGTGGCCCTTGTTATTTGTGTTGGTTTTGTTGTGTTTTTAGTGTCTCCTTTTCCCCTGGCCTTTTGTGTTCCCCTGTCTCTGTCTTAGTCTTCATGTTTCACTGTCATATTTTTGGTTACTTCTTGCTGTTGTGTCTCTTTTCCAGTCACCCCCAGGTGTGTGTCTATATACAGTAACCCCGTCTTTCCCCTTATCAGAACGTCTTTTTTATTTCTCTGTGTCCACCAGTTGTTCTACTCGTGCCCCCTTTTTTGGATTTTTGGACTTTCTCTATCTGTGGTTTTTGCAACATCCATTAAAGGCTCCACCTGCCTACATGTCCTGCATTTGGGTCCTCTCACCAATGAAACCCTCTGTGTGAGGTGCTTGCCAGATGGGCAGAAAGTTTCAGCAACCCCCTCTGGGAACACCTTTGATGGATCTGATCATTTGTCACTCTATCCTGCATTCCCACCCACTTCACAGTACGACTGGCCAGTTTTATGGAGGTGAGAAACGAGGCAGGATTTTAACTTTTTTTTTTTTTTTTCTAACACTTTTAAACACGAACCTCATCCAGGAGAGACTATCTTGTTTAGAGTTTTTGGTTCATTCTGGATCAGTAATTCTCAAAGTGTGGGCCATGAAGGTAGTGCGACTGGGTCAATAGAAGCCATTTTCATTAAGTAAAGCAAAAGTTTTTAAATTTCAAATTTTCTAATTACCATAAATATGAATGATTATATATTTACATTTGGAGTAAAGTAATCTGAACTAAAAAAAACAAACACCATGCGATCAAGAGATATGTGTTATTCTTCATTAAACAGGCAGATTTTTGAACAAGAATGTATCGTATGTCTTTTTATTATATATATATATAATATAATATATATTTTTATTATATATAATTAATTTGCACTCCCTTGCCATACACCCACTACCATATAGAAATGTTCAGTTTAAGAAATAGAAAATGTATAGAGAAATACTTGCTCATCATAACCTCATGTGTTGATAAAAGTTACAATTAAAGATGTGCCTGGGTGGCAGAATTTTTAATTAAAAATTTTCCCAAATCTCATGGATGTTTCAGACTATTATTTACACCGTAATCCTTGTACAGCCGTCACTGGTTCATTACTGTGCCTAATTATAACAAATAATGCAAATGTGAATGTGACGAGTTGATATAAAGGGAGACTCAGCAAGCAAAATGTGTTAGAGTGAAAGAGCACGTAAGCCCACTAGATCACAATGTCATTTAAGAGAAAGTGGACAAGCTTAAAAGTCATTTGGGCAAGTGAGGAGCGATGAGGCGAGAGACTTGCTGGCGACAGATCGCACCTCGTCACCATAGAAACTGGAAGACGACATGACAATGCCTCTCTGGGCTTATGGAAGATACACGGCAGCAGTGGGGAATGAGTGCCACAGTAAGAAAAAGATGTGGGTGAGAGGGAGAGAGGAGAGGCAGGTGGGAGGGGGGAGGTAGAGGAATGAATCACATATTTTTGTTTGCTTTGTTAATTTGACTCTGCACTGTGGTCCCCGGTGGATTCATTTAATGACTACGATAAGAGACGTGAAAATGAGTGATACTCTCAGGCTCTGTTTATATACAGGCTGTCTCTGCCCAGATGCTGATTATGAAGAGCAACAGAAACAGATTCTGAAATGAATTCACTTATCAATTAAAATGTACATAAAGGAGCAGCAAAAATATGGAACATAAGGCTGTGCACTTCTACATACACATATATGTAGTGAAAGAGATTTTACATCCCGCTGTATGCAGTCACACCCAAACAAAATGGAGAAATCAATGTTTTCTTCTTTCAGTCAGACAAGCTGTTCTAAATCATCCAGTTTCAGTCTAAATGTGGTGTAATTCTCACATACACAGGCTCAGTTTCTTTCAAATCCAAGCACTGATGCTGCCTTGTTTTTTTGTTGTTTTTTTTATGGTTAACCATGTGTTGACAGAGAGGAAGCAAGAAAAGACAATCTTCTACTCAAACGGACACGAGAAGCAGGTGAAAAGACGCAGGTCAGCTGAGGATGTGGCAAGATTTCATATCATGTTAACTAAGGCAAAGCCACTGCCAGCAGCTTAAATCCCAGCAACTGTGTCCTTAGCTGACAGTTATTTAATTTCATTCCAAGGTTAGATAAGAATAACATCATGTTTGTGCATTAAGTGCAGAGCATTGACTGTATGGTAAAAAGCTGGAGATGCTTGAGAGAAAGGTTAGCCTTGCTGTGCACAAAGTTTAAAAACACCCTAACAATAACGCTGATGTAGTCGCACATAGTGTATCTTTTTATTTAACCTGAACATAAATATTTATTTATATAGCACTTCCAAATCCACATTACAAAATAGTTCACAGGGGCACCAAAATAAAACAAATACCAAAATAGAAGAAGCAGACTAATAGTAGAAATTACAGAAATTGTTCACACCATTCAAAGGAAAACTCAAAACTCAAAGATAAATTGGGAAAGGTTTTCCCATAAAAGTATGTTTTTAAGACCTGACTTCCTAGGCAGATCGTTCCAGAGCCTCGGAGCCCTGATTGCAAACGCACCTTTCGTTTTCAGCCAGGGCCCTGGAATAGACAAAAAGACCTCTGCTGGAGGAGCTGAAGGTACATACTGGTGCATATGGTACTAGAAGGTCAGAGATGTGGGTAGGAGCATGGCCATGAAATCTTAAAATCTATTCTAAAATATATTGGGAGCAGTTGTAAAAAAGTTAAAACAGGAGTGATTTGACCCTGTCTCTTAGTTCTGGTTAAAAGCCTGGTAGCAGAGTTCTGTACAGTCTACAATCATTCAGTCAAATGAAAAAGGCTGTTACACTAATCTGGTCGTGATGAGATAAAAGCATGTAAAATTGTCTCAATGTCCCTCACCAAGTTTTGCTAACAGGAACTAAAAACATATATTTACACACAGACACTAGCCCTGTGAAGCAAGCCACAATGGAGACGGTGGGAAGTGACAAAGTACACTGTGAGAATTTAGGGACACCCATGGTGATGTTAACATTTAAATGTCATTTGCGGGGACACAAGGACTTGTTGGCAGTACATGACCCTGGGGTGATTTTCAGAGGAGAGACAACAACAAGATGAAGAGACAGACTGAAAAAGAGAAAAATACAGCAGGAGGCAGAGATGGACTGAGACAAAAACAAGAGAGAGAGATTTCACTGCTTACACTGACGTCAGTACTTTGTTGTTTTGTAGACACCATTACCAACTGATTGCAGATGACTCGAAAGAGAGATTAATCATAAACACAGACGACTCATGAAGTAATAATGATTGATCAAGAATTTAACAAAATGGGCTACATGGTAATGTCACCATGGCAGTACAGTGATAATTCTAATGGGTATAACATTTATCATGTTCAGCATCTTAGTTTATCTGCATCTTAGTTAATGGAAATGTCGTGGTCAAAGGTATTTCGCAATAATAATGTATTATTTTAGTCTAAACCAGCTATAAATCCCAAGCTACACTGCTAGCTTGGCTGAACTACAATATTTTACTTCACTCTACACCACTAGAGTATGCAGTAAGACAGTCCCTAATGTGTTGTAGGTAACTGCTAGTTAAGCATTTACCTACAAGGGCTGATCACAAAATTTCAAGATGATCTTCTCACGGATCATCTGAAATCCACGATTTCAGAGAGGTTATCATTTTTAGATTGCTCTGTGGAAGTCTCATTCTGTCCCCTTGCATGTGTTTTAGAGAGCCAAATCTGGCAAGTGGGTCAGGAAGTTAACTAAAATTGTAGTATTGTGGTCCAAATCCTGCCATTTCAATGGACTGTGCTGGTACACAATGGCATGCTGGTTATTTCCACTGACTGTGCTGGGATACACCACGGAGACAAGTCTGTGAATGTAGTAAATCTAGGCTTGTGGCTGGGAAACCACGATCTCCTCATCTGAAAACTGTTGTAAACTGCTGAGTACTAGCCTAAGGACTCAGCTCTCGTCACCAGCAATGATCCTTCACACAAAATTTGGGTATTTGAAACAGAAGTTGATATAATGTCAAGTCTGAGGTCTACGGTAAAAAGAGCAAGTGCGATTGGCCAAAACAGGACTTCCATAAGAAGATGATTTTTAAGGGGAGAAATTCCCTGAACTTTAGGATTGCACTTCCAAACCACCTTCATGTAATAGTAAAACCCAGCAGGGACTGGTATTTTTCTAATAGTCTAAATAGTTTTGCAAAATATAGCATCCTGTGGCAGTTTTAGGTGAACACATTTCAGTTGTGCAGATGTCTAGGCCCAAAAGACTAATTCCTAAATGTATCTTTAAACAGTCGAAGCCTTGTCGTATAGTAAGACAAAAAGAGCCAGGTATGGTCACTTTTGTTGATCATTTTGTGAAATAGGACCAGGCAAAGTCATATTTGCCGCCAATTATTTGCAACTGGACCAGGTAGACTCACACCTGTTGCTACTTGTGTGTTATAGAATAAGATAAACTCAAGTTTGTTGCTACATGTATGCAACAAGGCCAGGTAACCTCACACTTGTCTCTACTTGTATGCAATAGGACCATGTAAACTCACACTTGTTGCTGCTTGTGTGCAATAGGACCAGGTAAACTTGCGCTTGTTGCTACTTGTGTGAAAATTCTCTAATCTTTCTATTTAATATGATTAACTGAACTGGTAGAAATGGTCTAGCCAATCTGAGGCTCATCAGAGCTGTTTTGGCTGGTTGTGGAGAGCAAAAGGAATACAGACAGAAGCTGATTACAAACACTGTATATCCTGTACTGTATATGATCTTTGTGCCTTTGCGTAAACTGGAAGACAGTAACTTCAATGTTATAGAGCAATAAGGAACGATTCCCCGCAGGAGTCTGACAACATGTGTTGTGATTTATGCCTGAACATAATCAAGTCGAGCCAATAACATCCTCAGCAGAAGCATTTCTAAGCTAAGCTAGAGACATCAAATTACAGCACACATTTACAGTATATGAGAGGACAGGACAGACTGTAGCCTGGCTTTTCAGTAGTATATGTTTATATCCTAAACCTGCTTTATTAAGAGACAAAGTTCCCTGCTGTTTGTTAAAATATTACACGCTGACTTCAAATGTAGTTTTGTTTTTATACTAAGTTGTCAGTTTTCAAGAGTTAATGTCTAATACAATGGGAGCATAATAAACTTTTGTCAGCAAAGCTCAAAATACACCACAGGTAATTTGCAAACACAGCCCACGCTGTCAGCAGCCAGCTGTGACCTGGCAGCATATCACAGCACCTGTGAGCATTACCTCTGAAAATGTTATAATTTTCTGAGACTTCCACACCAATCTGATCGATTTCTATGTAAGAAGTTATGTATGCCATCATATTGCTTTAAGAAGGATATTATTTTACATAAAACACTTTATTCCAACTTATTTGCAGACTTGATATTCCACCTACTTTTGTAACATTTTCGTGTTTTGCAATTGTTAGATAAAAAGTGGAGCTACTAATAATATTTTACAAAAAATACTAATAATAATAAAATTAGTACCACTCATACATTAATGCATAAACTGGTTGAGATGGATCTAATGTTTAAGTCTGCAACTAAGCATTACTGTCATTAATTTTTCTACACATTAGCTTCCCACTTTGTAAAACAGAAAATTGTGATAAATGGTCATCGCAATTTCCCAGATCACATTCATTTACTTACATGTATCACCCACCTAAACATTGTTGCAGACCAAGTGCCCCACATGCAATAGCGTCCCCTGACAGCAGCAGTCTCCCATAGCAGAAGAATGTGCTTTGACACACCAAAAGCTCAGAAATGGTTTAGGGGAGCACAACAAAGAGCCCAAGGCATTGGGTTTACAATGAGATTTTATCATCTAAGAAACCATTCAAAGGTTAGGAACTTTTTATCCCAAGAGGATGATGAAAAACCTGTCCGTGCTTTTATTTCTAGTCAGCTGAGCTACTGTAATGCGCTGCTCACAGAATGTTGATGCCAGAAAGGAAAAAAGAAAAGAAAAGGGAATATGAATCATATCACACTTGTACGGAGGTCATTACATTGCCTTGCAGTTCATTTTAGAATTGATTTTGAAATTTTAGGATTTGTTTTAAGGCCTTGCATGGTCTGGGACTTCAGTATCTCTGAGATAAGCTATGAACCAGCTTGACCCCTCCACCCACATCAGGCCACCTGGTTATTTTTCCAGGTCTCACCAACCCTGGTGAAGTTGCTTTGGCAAGTTGCTGGAACAACATACCAAATCATATTAGTTGTGCTTCAACATTATGGGTTGTGTGTTTAAAGCTGTGCTTTTCAGTGATTTAGTTCCTAGTCTTAATTAACATTTTACTTAATTTCTGCTTGTTTTATCAGTTTTAACTTTCAGATTTTATTACTTTTACTGGACTACAGCTGATCTTAATCATTAATTTCTCCATTTATTGGTTTTAACTTGTGGATTTTGTCATTGTTTCTGGTATATTTTGGGATTTATTCATTGTCTTACTGAATTTTCTTTGTCAGCTTCTTCATGGATTTAATTTAGACCTCAGTCACAGGCCTAGAGACCGGTTGTTGACCTCCTGGCAACCTGCTGTCGCTAGGGACAAATGTGTATTCAGCGACTAGTTGGCGAGTGGTTGCTGGGCATTGCTGGCAGTTGCTAGGTGAAACTGGTTGCAAAGACAGTGCTGTACCAAAAACCTCTTTGTGATTGCTTTGGTCGCTAGCAGACTGCCGAGGTCACCCGTAGTTTGTATGGAAGACACCAACTTGTCTGCAACACTTGCCAACTACTTACCATGTAGTAGTGAAACTTGAAAAAGTGCCAGACAAACCAGAAATGGAGACCGTTTGCCATCACAGTAAATTTTGTGCCTTACCACTACAACCAGCACGGTTTGTGTCACACTTTTCTGTTTCTCTACCACTCGGCAAGTAGTTGGCAAGCTGGCAAGTGTCTGTGCACTTTCCGGTGCAGCACCGTATAGCTCTTTGCAACCAGTTTCACCTAGCAACTGCCAGCAACCTGCAGCAACCACTCACCATCTGATTGGGTAATACATATTTTTCCCTAGCAACCAGTGGTTGCCAGAGAGTTGCTGGCTGGTCTCTAGGCCTGTGTGACTTGGGGATTTTTATTCTATTGTTTCCTTTTCGTTTGATTTTATTGGTGATTGCTGTTCTTAATTGCTTTACTAATTCAGTTTTCTTACATCTGTCTGTTGACTCAGTTTTACATTATCTAGAGAGTGTCATGGCTGCATCCACTGTGGTAGCTCATGGTATGTGCAGCTCATTGTGCTTCCACCTGGAATTAAATGCGTGATATAAATAAAGTTTTGATTAAAGCTTGCATTGATCTGGCCTCCAAACCCTCCAGATCCTAATCAAATCAAACATCCAAGGGAGGCCCCTGACCAAGACTGGTCTACAGAAGCCCCACCACACAACCCACAAGACCCAATGTGCCGATATACTAACAGGTCAGACCTGTTCTGGCACAATATGAGGCAGGTGGCTTTAACTGTCTGTTTATTTTAAAGTCTTAATCTTCAAAGTAATTACAGCTGTTAAGTAAACAAAGCAAGTACATTATAGCATTTACATGTCAAAGCACAGGTGGAGAAGAAGTGGCAAGGAAAGTGAAATCAAGCCAAGTGCCATTACCTCACAAATAAACTTGAGTGCAGCGCAAGTGAATGTACCTTCCACAAGTGCTCTTCAGTTCCCACCATCACTTTATAAATAACAGAACCAGTGCTACAGACAGTTTGGTTCCCCTTTATATACATAGACCTTTCTTTCTTCAGAATCTTTTTTTTTTGTTTTTTTCCTTTTTAAACGGGCATGCTCTGAGTCTGTAGGATATCCTCATTATATGATGTTCTGGTCTACATCTGGCAGCAAAGAGAGGTCCGTCTCCAGATCATTAGCGACTATTCTGCTCCTTCTATCTACAGATGATCATTTCATAAGTGAAAAATGATGCTCTGTTTGATTCAACCCTTTAGCTCCTTTCACTCGCCCCCCTCTCGGTCTTTCTTTTTCTGCCTTGATCTCTCTCTCTGTCGCTCATGATTGCCTTTACAGCCTTTACTAACGTGGCACAGACACACAGCAGTACATCTGTCGCTGTGGTGACTAAAAGGCCCATTTTAATCTCAAATGCTATTCCTAAATATCTCTTCTCAAAAATGCAGGCACATATTGTGATGAAGGAGTGGAGAGCGAGTGGAAATGTGAGGCAGTGGAGAAGGATATTGATTAAAAGGAACACATAGTGTGGTTTGCTGCATGCTGTGAGCGCTTTTAGCTTTCAGGAAGGACTCCTTTAAAAAAGCACATTGTTTGGGAGGTGAAGAAAACAGAATATTTACAGCTTTTGGCATGGAGATGAGGTAAATCATTCTCAATCACAACAAGCCAATGGTGTGTTACTCTCACACTTGGGCTATGTTATGTAAAATCACAATCTTTCTAATCAAACACTTATTCGTTTTTCTTTCACTTCATTCTTGCCTGATTCAAGTTGACCTTGCATGACGTTGCCAGAATCCCCTGCACTGGCCCCCCAGCTGTGTAGACGCAGTGGTTCATGCAGATCTTAAAGGGGGCAATAGACAGCCTTTTAACTGTAACTTATCAAGATGAAATAAATATTTACTGTACAATGTAGTAGCTTGAGAATAATGACACCATCTGCTGTTTAGACTCGTTCTTTATAAGCCTTGGTTTCACTATGCAATTCTGTCTTCCTTCGGGCATGAAATCTTCCATGTAAAGCAAGGCTCCATTGCACAACCAAAACAGGAAGAAATTTTTTTTGTTTGTTTGTTTGTTTACCCCAGTAGTTATTAGTAGCTTTTTTTCCCCATGTATCTAAAAATTGTTGAATGCTGGAACAATCAGAGTTACTGTGAAAACTATATGAGGCAAGAGAAAAAGAGCTGCCGAGTTATATGAGGCAGATAAGATAAGTAGAAGAGTGATCACGTTTAAAAGTAACATTCAGATATTTCAAACAGATCAGTCAAAATCTTCAAAAAAGAAGGCAATCCAATCTTTGCAACAGCGACAAAAGTTGGGAGAGAAAGTTGTCAGTGTGTATTTAACCTAACAGAGGTAAGTACGATCCCAGTATACTGCTACAGATCCTGGGTCTGTGCATAACTGCTACATGTGTGAGTTCAAGCAGACTGATCACAACCTGACCCAGAACTTCACTGTAGTCTTTGCATTACAATACCTTTTATCTTACCAATGATCAGTTGATGAAAAAAGTTTCTAATATTTAACACATATATGGTCTTGCTGTGCTTTTTGGAGGTATTAATTGGTGGCTCATCATGCTGATGCCAGTGGTCTCTTCCTGTTAGGGTTGACTGGTGTTTGGATTAGGCTTATCCACTAATCAATTTTGAACCAATTCCGACTGTCTTTGGTCTCCATCGGATTTCCTTCATTTATATTTAATTTAATTACATTGTTTCTGGGTAGGATTTCAGTAGGTCTGTCATGCTTGTAATGCTCCTGTTATCATTACTGGAGAACACCAGTAAACATTTTTATCCTTAGACTAACTAAATGTTCACATTACAAACAAGGCTATAAAAGGAACTTGGCATTACATTATCCAAACCCTTGATGGCCAGTTATTTTTAAATGTAATAAATAACTAAAGAAATACTGACAGGTTGTCTGAAAAGATGTTGGATGTGGATAACACGGTTTAATCCATCTGCACTGCCTATGTGCTAAATTGTATTTACGCAGCCTTTAGCTAAGGCTGTGTTTCTATATTCAAGTAACTCAGTAAAAAATATTAAAATGGGATAGAAAGTTGCAGTTGTTTTCCTGGTTGAGAGTGGTACAGTGAAAATAAAAGACCTTGACTGGGCTCCTTAAAGGACAAACATCAGGCATGTCTTTGTTGGGGGAAAGTGATCCACTTTCTATCCCATTTACACTCCAGTATTAGTGGTGCTCTCCAGAAATGGCCTGGGAGTCACACAACACAAAGCTTGCCTGCTTCTCTTGAGACTTTTATGTCTCAGCACACATAAGCAAAGAGACAACTAGTTTTTTTACTTTTATTTGATGTTCTATCTTTGGAGCAGCAGTAGCACAGGTCAGGGATGGTGGGGATTTTGACAGGAAAGGTGTTGGGATGAGGATAATAACAGTTATCATCTTAGGTTACTTTATGTGCCAGTGCACTGTTTTTTCTGTTTCTTTGGTGCACCTGCACAATCAGTATCAGTCAGTATCAGTCCACCATTTCTGTCTTCCATTTGCTGACCTGATGTATTCATAGTCCCCAGAGGTTGATCTCTGATTTCTCTGGTGACCTTCTGACCTTTTATCTAATACCATATGGGGTCCAAGTTTCCATTTGTGCAATACTACGCTCCATGATGGGGTACAGTGAAAACAAAGGGTAAGATTTCCACAAAATTCATGCTCTCTATTTTAGATATGTAAGCATATCTTTGCCTTGCTCTCTTTGTTCTTGCTCTCCTAATCTTGCTCCTTTTCAGGCAACAAATTGTATATTAGATGAGGCAGAGAAGCTTCTAGGACAGGTTAACATCGCGAAGGGGCTGATTTTATCTGAAACCACAATCTGTTCCTAAACATAACCAAACAGCACGTGAAAATGAGACTAAAGTGGAAGTGAAAACTACACTTAAAAGTAACAGATAATACTAATAATAAACTAAGTGATAAATAGTCCCACATGGGAGTTGAATCCCAGTGTATTATAACCCCATCAGTGTGCATGTTGTTTATTTTGTTTGCACAAAAAGTTTTCCCTCAAAGACCAATTAAGAAAATTAAGATTGCATGTGATTTGCGTGGGAAGGTCAACTCAGCACACAGGGTTTCAGAATTTACACAATAAATCAGCTCTCATAGGAATTTGCAGTTTTTGGATCACAATTGAACTGATCCCTGCAACATTTCCACAAGTAAATATTCATCTGGAAGAATGCTTGCCAATACAAATGACCCAGTTGACTTTCATCTCTTGTATGTTGCTATAATCAACCTTCCCTTTGTAAACTTACCAAAAATTTAACCAGCAAACCATTGATGCCATTCCAGCAACTACATAACTAGGTTACAAAGTTAGGGGTACTTTAATTTTCCAGACTTATTAACTCTTATGGACAACCTTAGATGCCAAATCTTAGGTATTTGGGACCTTATCCATCACAAAAAATACTTCTTAGATCCTGCAGGGCACAGTTTTAGGTGAACTGTTGATTTTTCATCTGAAGAAACATTGAATGAAACCCTTCTATTTCAAGCTTTTCTTTGGTAGAGAAAATTTAATAGAACTCCTGCACACTTTCTCATTTACTGCTGGTTTGAAAAGTTACAACATTTCAAAAGTTTTTTTATTTTATTTATTTTTATTTTTTTACAAGCTTACACCACATTTTTTGTTAGAATCTAAAAATAATCTTTTTTGTGCTAGAGAATTTACAGTGATTCATATTCTTAGATGCACAGTGATCCATAGTTTAATCAGTTCCATTTCTTTAGGGCTTTGAACTTTGAAGGATAAACAAGGTCCAGGACTCCATCGATCCCCAACAATTCCACTCTCAGAGTGTTAACAGGCTTGTTCAGTCGCCCACACTGCTGAATAGACATTTGGCCAGAGAGCCTGCCTGGTCACACAGATGAATAAAAAGAAAGAAGATACTCAGCTGGCAGATTGCTCAAGAGAAATCACTAACTGCAACCATCTGCCCTAAACTAGTCTCCCATCCCTCTACAGTCAATATTGACTTACTGTAAATTGGTGAATTGTATGATTAAGCAGGCATGTCACAAGCAGGGTTTGGCTAAAGCACCAAAATGTTGTGTTTTGCTCAAAAAGATAAAAGCTTTCCTTGTTTGCTCAATTTGCTTAGATTAGAGAAGAGATAATTAGGTGTAACAGAACATCAAATTAACAGCAGGAAAACATTAGCACTCAAACTGCAATTATGGTTGTGCAAAGCTGAAAACGGCCACTGAATTAATGAGTCTAAGGAAGACACACTGGAAAGGAATCTGAAACAGCATCTCTGCTCATTAATGGTAACAATGGTAACACAGTTTAAAAATAAATAAGACCAAGCAAACTCCGCCACTGATGCTAGGGATATAACATGGTCACTCTCTCTCTCTGTACACTAAAGTCTAACTTGACCAGCAGACCTGAAAGAGAGTTTATGGTACTCCATAAAGAGTACTAATACAGTACACACACCTAGGTAGTTCTTTATCAGTTAGTGAAGATTGTCAGGCATTCCTGAAATTGTTGTTTCTACTAAAACAAGTCATATTTTGTATGTGTGTAAATGTGTGTCAATTACATAGCCTGACATCACTCACCAGTTTGTGGACTGCTGTTATGAAGCTTTTGGCCTCACCATCTTTGTTATTTGAAACCAAATGTGACCATATCTGGACATGAGGGAGGAGTGCTAATGCTAGCTAGCTAGACTCTATGAGTGTAATGCACAGACACCTATGGGTCATCCCACATCAAGCCAAGCAAATCTGAAGAAAGTTCCCACCTGACACCCTCAGAATCAGCGGATTACTTCAGTCAGTTTAATGAAGGCGTGCAAAATTTTACCTTCTTACTATGAAAATTTAGGATTTAGAGGCCCTCAGAGTTTGTAGGGGTGGGTAGAAATTTTGTTTTTTTTCCACATTTTTGAGCCCTCATAACTTCATAGGTACAGGAGATATCCACGTCATTTTCACGTCTGAAAAACCCATTTAAGCTTTGTTGAAAACTGCAACCACAGGCACTCTGCAACTTTCCTGTTGCCAACATGTCTTTGGGACGCCACCAACACAACAACCAGCTGATCTGAGCAGAGTCAGGAAGAGCGTAAACGAGTAATCCACGACTTATCGTATAATAAAACAAGATATTGTTTTTATACACTATTGTCATATTATCTTAGTAAGTAGACTTAGAAGACTCATAAATAAATACATAATAAATAAAGTCACGTAACAAATATTAAGGAAATCTGTTTATGTTTCGCGTGTCTGAAAGACAAAAATATTGGCTGATATATCAGATTTTTAAATCCCAAAATATCAATATCAGTCTTAAAAACCCTGTATTGGTCGGGCTCTACCTGCTACTCTGGATGTTTCTGATAATTTTCAGAAGAAAACTTCTAAAGTTAATTTTGAGTAATCTTTGTAGGGCTATATCATCTTGCGGGATAGGTGATTGGTCAAAACAAACTATAGCATATGAAAGGGCTCATTTTTACCTACATTTTGATACCAGGCTCATCTTCTAGTTGTGACTCCCTCTGTGACAAAGTAATTTTCTTATATAGCCATATTTTAACACATGAATGTACCTCATTGCTGTAAAATGAAGAAACAACATTGCAACTGGAGCACGCAGAGGGGCCTGGATCACCGAGGGTCTCGGAATCAGTGGATGCTCTGTTTACAATTTGTTGCTTCATTGCCTGTTCGGCTTGTGGCAATTTTCTTGTGTTTTCATGTCCCTTTGAAGGGGAAGAATTGCCCAGCTGTCCAACTGCTGTCACACTTCGGTTCAGTGCAGTGTCCTCAGTGGTGTTTTTAACTGCTCCCAGCCTCTGAGGGGGTCAAAGCAAGTCTAACCACATTCTACAACTACTGCTTATGTTACTCTCATCAGACTTTTGTAAATAAAGCAACAAAACATATTTCCTAAAATGTTTAATTGTTTAGTGACACTGTCATGAGCTTGTAAGGTAAAGTATGTCTGTACTTCACTGCAGACACTATGATAGCCATTTAGAGTAGCTCCACTTAGTTTATTTCATAAGATCAAACATAAAAACACACACACACAGATGGTCCAAAGATCATAACTAAACTTGGACAGGCACAGAGACAGTAGACTAGGGCATACAGTCGAGGTATATTGAGTGACATCTAAGTCTATCTGAAATAGATTACAAAGAAAAGACAAAAAATTTGGTAATCAAGTTCACTGAGGCTCAAAAATAATATTGTCAGCATAGAAATACAAAAGGTTACGTATACTGTTTACTGTGACTGCTAATCCTGCAGCACTTTAGTCTCAGCCTCTCTTATCTCCCTCATTTTCCCTCCTCTCTGTTGTGCCCTACACCTCTCTGTGTGTGACTCCATCAGTTATTCCACAGTGAGAGAGCTTACACGGGGGCTGGGAAGGGTGAACAAACAGAGCGGCTCTCCACTGAGGCGAGACGGAGAGAAGGCAAGGTGGAGGCGGCAAGCACTTCGGCAGAGGCAGCATCCTCCTGGTAGGTTTAATGAGACAGAAGGGAAGAAAAACTGGAGGAGGAATGTTGTTTCTCTTACCGCACAGTGCAAACAAAACCCCCCCCACGCCCTCTCCTCAGCCCACAGCTGGAGGCAGCAGGCAGTGAGGAGGAGATGCTCTCTGTGCCACAATTTGCTCCATTACGTTGGGAACAGAAGGGGATGCCACAGAAAGCCACTTTCCAACCCTTTTAGGACTTAGCTGGGAAGAAAAAAAGGGGAGTCACTTCATCCATTACAGTGGCAATATGACCAAGTGGGCCTATTTTGTGGTGTAGCTGCTGCATCTGCAGGTGAACTCGGAGGGAGCAGGGTAGTGCTGTCTGGCTGATTAGAGGAAGACATGGTTAGATAATTCAATACTGAGGCTGCTTCACTTCACTTGTGTTTAGATTTGAGACATCATGGGGAGGCGGGTCACCACTATAAGGTTGCAATAAGCTTTAGGACAGAAATCAAACAAAATGGCAAAGACCGTTCCTGCCAGCAATGAAGACTAAGCTCATTACATTTGCATTCATTTAGAACAACAGGATGTTTTCTTCTGATTGCATGAAAGAAAGCCAGTCCCATAAAGTGAAATGAAACACTGAATTCAGTTCTAGTCTATTAACCTTCAAGTGACCGAATGGGGTCATTTATGACCACATCCTTAGACGGTACTGTGCAAGTCGTGAGTCTTTATATTTTGCTAGGAAAATGGGAAATAGGTGCAGCAATTTATTGAAACAAAACAATTTATTGAAAAGTGTCAGTTTTTTGCAGGAACTGGTCCGTTGCTGTTGCAAGGATAATGGACAGTTGTGTGGGGTCATTTATGACCATGGAAGAATACATATGTGTGTTATTTAAAATGTATTTTTTTCTACTATCATTAAAACAAAGAAAATTTAATTTCTAAGAAGTAACAGAGAAGGATTATCTAAACAAATGTAATTTTGTGCATACAATTTGTTTTCATAACATAAAAATCACTGAAAACCATAATTATACTAAAAGATTTTAGCAGCACGGATGCTCAACAGGTTAGCACTGTTGCCTCACAGCAAGAAAGTCCTTGGTTCGAATCCACCATCTGGCCGGGGCCTTTCTGTGTGGAGTTTGCATGTTCTCCCCATGACTGTGTGGGTTCTCTCCGGGTACTCCGGCTTCCTCCCACAGTCCAAAGATATGCAGTTAGTGGGGTTAGGTTAATTGGTGACTCTAAATTGGCTGTAGCTGTGAATGTGAGTGTGAATGATTGTCTGTCTTTCTGTGTTAGCCCTGTGACAGACTGGCGACCTATCCAGAGTGTACCCCACATCTCGCCCTATGGCAGCTGGGATAGGCTTCAGCCCTCCTGTGACCCTGAATAGGATAAGTGGAAGAAAATGGATGGAAGGCATTTTAGAATATCTAATTCAGTATCTGAAGAGTATGCACTTTCTAGTACATCCATCTGTGGTGTTAAACCAAAATCATATAACTCCAGTGTCAAGTACCCAAAGGTAATAGGGAGCACTAGCACAAAACTTTACCAGTTTATTTTTGCCATGCCAACAAACATGCTTAAGTTTCATAATCAATCATCTGCCAAATTGCTGTATATAAATGATATGACCTCAATTTTGTTTCATGCTCTGATGAAGGCCACAAGGCCAAAACATTACCATGTTTGGTGGCATGGAAAAAGTAAATTGGTGAAACAAATTTGTCAGGTATTTCCATGAAATTTTGTGCTGGTGCTACCTATTACCTTTGATGCTGATTTTAGAATATCTGTCAGGATAAAGGAAACAGTGTAGGTGTGATAAACACAATTAGAGACTTTTTTTTAGTATTGTTCGCTTGAAGGTTTAATGTACTGCAAAGATCTCAATGACCTGCCTTTTGGCTGGCTGCATTTAAATCAAAATACTGCATCCAGAATCAAATTTTATGCCGTCACACCCATTCTCAGTGCTGTTAAGAATTTAGACTCAGTTTTGTGACATTTAGGCCTATATGTTCCTAACCGCTGTAATATTAGGAAAGCTAGCTTCTGGGCTGAAAATTGAAGCGAACACAGAAGTACCTTTACCTTCTTTCTAATGGCCAGCAGGGGTCTCAATGGAGAGAAGTCTGTGAGAAAACAATTCTACTTCTCACTCCATTTATGACCTCGGTAAACATTTTCCTCATGGATTTATGGTCCTAATCACTAGTTTCAAGTCTTATGTTCACTTGGTAAAATATGGTCCAATTTTTATTATAAAACAGGTGGTAAAGCAGGGTATCCATTCAGCTGTTATTTACAAGTCGCTACTGTTTCACAATGCTGTTCATGGAATTTAATGTAGCTGTGGCTGGTCATAAAATAAAAACCCACAAAGCTACATAAATCATTTATGTCAAGCTGAAAACTGAACTGAACAGCATTATTTCTGTATTGCCTCTTACTGAGATCCATTACACCTGTGGGAGTTGTGAATGACACGTTAAAATATAATTTAAAATATCTATACGTGGTTTAAATTGCCATTTTACACACTCCTACAAGAGCTTTGATGGAGCAGATATGAGAAGATGCCCTGCTGTCAATGTGCCACATGTTTCTTCTGTAATGGCTGAACCAACAATATTAGATTTTAATGCTCGAAGCTGGGGTCATACACAGGCAAGCAGTCCACAAAGCAAAGGGGGTCCAGAGTCCAAAATTCAAATTAGTCACAAAACTGGAAGGAGAACATACACAAGAGAATAGAACAAGAAAGGAAAGCATGGGAGTGTACATACTGGGTGAGTAATTAGTTAATGGGACACAGGTATGGCAGAAAATTGTCAGGAAATAGAAACAAAGGGAGGAAGTAGCACCAAAAGCAATAAAACAAGGTGAATAATTTCCAAATAAAACAAGAAAATGATACTATCTCTTACTCTGATACCTTTTGGATGAATAAAAAAGAAGAAAATCTTATCGTCTATCAGAAAGTGATGAAAATTTGTCTGAACAGATAGTTTAAACATGTGAAGGTACAAAGAGATGTATACTGCTGCCTGTAAATGTCACAGAAACTATCAACTATTTCACTGAATCACAGGTCAAGAGAACAGGGTGAGCAGAGTCATTGCTCACCATGGATAATTGCAGTAAATATTTCCTTAACTTTTCCTTAAATATTTTCCTTAACAATACTAACATTTAATGTTGAATCTTTTTGTTCAGTAACATCTTCACTCTTCCTGAACCTGAGATACAAAAAGCATCTCTGGAGAATGATGATGCACTTATATTCAGGATGAAAAAAATAAGATTTGTGTCAGAGGTGACAGACACGTTAAGATCCTGCAGGCTGCCAAGTCGTTCGTGCCTAAATGTACTTCATAATAAACGTGACATTCTCTTAAGTGCTGCTGACTGCAGGCTTGAGAATTTAAAGGTCTCCGTGTAATCCTCGCTAACCCAGCCTCCAGGTTGAAATCTGACCCTCACCCTGCTGGAGGGCCACAAGAGGACACTTAAAGCTTGGCTTGGTTTGGTTATTCAATATAGATTTCATTTTTTTGACTTTTTTGTCAGATGTTATTTGTTGTTGAACTATTGTTATCAGATTTTTCCATTATTTAAAATACATTTAAGGTCTATTTATCTTTTGTCTTTTAACTTTAAAATTCAAAAATAACTATTATGGAGACCACAAATGATGTGTTGTGGTGTCTCCTTGTTTTCGTTCTAAGTGGTCTGCATTTATATAGCACTTTTAAGCTCTTTGTGCCACTCAAAACCACATTCACCCGTTCAGACAGCTTTTTTATACCAAACAAACAGCACCATTTCCATCACACACACACACACACACACACAGACACACTCTCTTGCAGAGGTCCTGAGAGATTTGCCTCTTGTGTGCACAAACACACCCACCCACCTCCAAGATAATAAAAAAAAAATTACCAACTTCTGAAATTCCAGTGAGGGAATCTCTTGTTGATCCAGTGAGCTCACACTTTACTTTTTACCTACAAACAAAATTTGGTTGGGGCAGAGTAGTAGTAACATCGTCTGCTGGTCTCTGCATAATGTTTCAAATTACATAATACTAACATAAAAATTTAAGACCGGAGGCCCATCGCAGCAACATTACGAAACAACGCTGTGAATATGTTACATTTACGCTCTAAAAACACTGCATTTAATAAGGTAATATAAAAATTAAAGTTAGTAAAATACATCATATTTACGTTGTTCTAAAATGTTACTGCAGCACTGCAGAAAAGTCTCTGTGCGGTCTTGTTATTTTGTGGCCGCAGAGCAATGTTGTCATAGCATCATCAGTTGGTAAAATTTAAACTTACCAAATCATGACCAAATGCATAGAGGAAATGAGTAGAGGAAATTTAAATTTTTGAAGTGGAAGAACAACCCAGGGCTCTATAATTTAATCAGCAAATGAAGTAATGAAGTGAAACCTGCACTCTAGTTCAGGCAGACAACTCAGGCCGCAGTGTACACACGCAACATACCTCAGGCTTCACACGTAGTATATCAAACCTGTGATGGGTGTAGAGACACTTGATTTTCTGATTCTGGTGAATCTTCATGCAGCTATTGGTGGTATTGTCTTTATTTATGTAGAGGAAAGCACAAAGATCAAGCAGCGAGGCTCTTAGGCATTGTGTATCACTTTCAAATAATCATTCTCAACTTTTCTCATCCAACATTATCCCTGGTGGGTCTCGTCTGTCCTCTTTACTGTTTGCCTGGTTTGAAATGTAAGAGTCAGAGCGGAACAAGTTCATGATTCTGTCGGATATCAGGCATGTTTTCTTTGGGTAAGTAACCTGCTCAGATAGCTACCAGCTCAGATGTTTTTCAGCAAGATTTCTACCCGTATTCAAAAATCTCTGCACATTCAAAACATGTCACACATGCATTTATCTGTGTTTTGGGAACATTTTTAAGAATCATGTACATCGCAGCTATGTTGTTGAGATTGATTAGCAACTAACAAAACACACACAAAAAAAAAAACTGTGGTTCACAACTTATTTGTTTTTCAGACTTTTAAAGCAAAAAAATGTCATAATGTTGGACATCCTCCTGATTTCCTTCTGGCTCAGATTCAGTGGTTGTATGACGTCATAGTTGACAGTCTTATTTTGGGAGTGAAGAAGACTCATTGCTGAAGAAAAAAAAAGAGTAATTGCTCTGCTTCTTTCATGTTTTTATTTCGGGGGACAAATGCACCCCCCAGTTTGGCCCTCTATTTAAGATGGAAAAATCCCAATCTCTCCCTCTGATATGTCAGTGCTGCTGCAGCCTTACCCGAAGCCATCCTCCTACCATGGGTAAAAACACTATATCTAATATCAGCCTCTAAAATGAGAGGGTTTGCTATCTTTCTGTATTTTCTCTCATTTTAAACTCAGTTGCTTTGGGCTTTTCCTGAAAGGACTGTTTTCTGAAGAAAGCAGGAACAGTGAATACACCATGATGGGAAGCTGTGATGTGCCTTTTACTCCCTAATTTTAATTTTATACATTAAACAAATCAAAAAAATAATTATAATAATAATAAAGAGATTTGCAACCAAAAAAATGGAAGTCTTGGAAGAGTTTATTTGGCCTCTCGAGTGTTGCTTTAGATTAAAAAAAAAACAACAACACACAAACGCATAGCTGTCTCTTTCTCTTTTGACTCATTTGGCTGGAGCACCTGTAAAATTACTGATGTTTGCCAGACAACAACACGTTGTTTGGAATTAACTCCAGCCTGAATCATGTGTGAAGAGGGAAACCTGCCAGTCTGCCACATCAGTGGTGGAGTAGTGCGCTTTCTCTGCCTACAGGAAACGACAGGCATCACTTTCTGCCATGCTTCACTGGAACTTTGGCAGCCAAGCCAACAGACTCATACATGCATACGTGTGTATGTGCCTGTGTGCTGGTGTGTAAAAACAGAGAGAGAGAGGATTTACTTTGATCATGTGGGTTTTCATGTGTCCAGACACGCACGGGTGCTCGTGTGTGCTTCACTTCTAATGCACATCAGTTAGTTAGACAAATCTGTGATTAATGTGTGCTATAGTGTGTTTCTGTGCACTTGCCAACCTCCCACCGAGTGAAGTGAAGTCACGTTTTTCTTCAAAAGCATGCATATCATGAGCCGTGCCTTTCTTCTCGGGGCTGTGTGTCACAACTGTAGCTGATGGTGCAAAATGTGGCTGCCTCGCCAGCAACCTACCAGATGTAAGTCATTATGATAATTGGTTGAGCTACTGCATGTGAAGCCATCTAACTAGCAGCCATCTCAGTCAGACATAAATAGGCATGATAGCAAAGGGGCAGATGCACGCTGGATTTTTTTTTAACACCCACAGTGTTTGTTATTCTGAGTCACCTTGGCTTTACTGTATTTCTGTTCTCATAAATATTTACAAATTGGGGCTTGCCTGCTGGTTGGTGTGAGCTCTTATTAGTTAATTTGTCAAGTCAGTTGTCCAAACAATGCAAGTGTCACATCCGCATCAAGATATAGGTTGAAACTGTCTATAAGGAAGGTGACCATAAACCCAGATGACCTCATGATGGTCATCTGGGTTGTCATTCACATTCTTCTTCCCCTCATTTCTGTTCATCTGTGCTTTTGGCTTCATAAAAACATCATAAAATGCCACCAAAATTAATCATTTAAAAAAAATGTAATGTAACAAACAGTATTGTGCTGTTCTTTAGAAATATAGTTAAAAGGCAATGTTTTACAGATGTGCAAAGTCCTCATAGTGCGGTTGGGTGTGGTGTTGGGACACTTTCCAGGGTTAACAGCCAGGAGACTCTGGTTTGCATACTGTAGGTTCGGGTTTTTTTGCACTGAGTTCGTTTTTGTCTCGCTTTTTACTTTCACTGGTTAGGTTTAGGGACTAAAAACATGGTCAAGGTTATGGAAAGATTGTGATTTGAGTTAAAACATGCCTCATAACAGCAGTAACTCTGTTTACTGACAAATAAGGCGTTGGAAGTGACCAATCACTCCCACTTATGCCATAACATGCATGTCAAAGGACACCTTTTGCATAAATTTGCCACATTAACAGCTTTGACAAAGTGGTACTAATTGATGCCCCAGGCTGGTTAAACACTGTTGCCTGTGAGGAAAAAATGTTAATAGCAGGCTACTGTACAATTTTATGGTCTAATACAGTATCTTTCAGTACTCACTGGTGGGAATATAAACATTTAAGTTCAAAACATTGTTGTTTTCTTCATTCTGACACCTCACAGTGTTGGGACTTTTGGATTGTTGTGGATGTGTTTGTGTGACTCAGAGCAGTGTTAATGTTTACCTAACAATGGCCACAGACCGTATGAAAGGTGAATGAAGCCACCTTGACGTCACACACTAGGCAGTGAAGGCCTGCTGTGAAGCCTCGAGCTGAGCGTTTTCGTCATCACCATCGTGGTATCTTGAAACTGGATGTGGCGAGCGAGGGGTGGATTGGACAAGAAGCCAAGGAAGTCATTAGCCAATGATCTTACCCTGCATAATCCTCCTTTGTGACTCTTAGAATTACCATAATTTACAAAATGAACTTCCTGTTCATTTTCATGATCACCACAACTTCATAAAACTAGCGACTGAGTCCATAAACTCATCAGGAGGTCACAGAACAAAGGAGCAACCAAAAGCCTTTATGCAGCCAGAGGATTTGCCCCCTGCTGGTCATTAAATTGAGAGCATGTTTAAGACACTTCCAAGTTGGCTTCACTTTTCAGACCCCAAAGCTGCGAACATTTTCTTCTCTGGCAATGGCCCACCACGATTGAGAGGTTGTCCACAACCGTCTAGTGTAGGGGTTGGCAACTTTTACTATTATTTTATATAATTTATGAGGAGCCGCAAACTACCTATTTAATTATATTATATATTAGATTTTAGCTATTAGCTATTATTTATGTTTGTTGTGTTTAACTTAATTTTTTTTACCTGCTGTAACAAAGGAATTTCTAAACTTTGGGATCATTATATCTTCTCTTATCTTACCTTAAAAGCCCATTAAGTAGAAATTAACCTATCATTACTACTAATATATAAAATTTCTTTATCACATGTGGCTTCTCTGCAGTGGGCTATTTATGAATTGTTTTTCACATTAATCTTGCATTTTCAGTACAATAATACCATGTTTTTGTTGGCTTTATTAAATTATAGAATAATAATTACTAAAATTGTTTACTTATTGTTATTACCAACAAATCAGAGTAATTGTGAATGGAGGAAGAAAAAGTAGAAAAAGTTAGCATATATAGGCCTACTTTGAAACAGAGTAGTTATAAAGCTATGCAGGCCACTTTGAATCCTACCTCCACAGGAGCATAATCTGATACTAAATAAAACAATTAGCAGCCTAGTAGCTTTAAATATAGGAAAAAGTAAACAGAAATAGGAAAGTTTCAATTTGATTTTGACTAAGGTCCAACAGCAGATCAACCACACCAGTAAGCCAGCAGCATTGGTAGTTAAAGCAGACAAATCTTTCCATGAAGTGTCAAATTCAAAATTTTTCTCCACGACTTTCTTTTTTTTTTTTTTTTTTTTTTGGGGGGTTTGTTTTGTTTTGTTTTGGGGG
>VUQI01059995.1:13383-28653 GCA_015106735.1 Paratilapia polleni | reverse complement strand
GTAAAAGTTACTGCAAAAAAAAAAAAAAAAAAGATCATTGCAATGCAAATGGGAGTCACTGCATTGTATAGATACATTGTTAAATAATGAATCCAATAAATACACATAGTTAGTAATGAAAGCATTGTTAGTTGCAGCTCTACTTCACTTTGTATTCCCAACCACATCCGTGGGAGCGTGAGCGGGAAGAGGAAGGAACCAACAGCGTTCCTCACCCTCTGCTCGCAGCTCTTATGCGGCCACCGACAGAGCGCAGGGCTGGTAACAGTCTGCTGCAACATGGCATCAGCAGCACTCAGTCGGCCCCTGAGAGCACACAGTGTTCAGCAGAGCACTCACTGAAGAGATCGCTAACTGGCTAGAAGGCACTGAAAAGAACAGACAAGCCTGCCACACACATATACAGGAAAACCAACACAAGCCCACAGCTGCCAGGTCCCTAACCACATCTGTCAGTTCGATTATACTGACATAAGGATCAGCAACAGCAGCTCCAAGATCAAACTGTGATCAAAAGAGGGGAGTGTGTTAATAATTGGTAATGTCTATGAATCTGTAAACAACCTAACCCAGCCCAGAGAGACATGGAAGCTCTTTAAAGCTGATTTTTTTTTCTCACTGCATCCATTGTTCTTGGACACCGTTGGGCTTTGAGCTAAATGCTACCATAAACACGTTGTGGACATAGATGGCCTCCTTAACTCCTCTCTCAAACCATCTGTCTTCTCTGTCCAAAATGTAAATGTGAACATTAGCATCCTTGAGGAGGACAGAGAAGACAGATGGTTTGAGAGAGGAGTAAAGGAGGCCATCAACATCCGCTGTGAATGGCCATCATTGAACAGAGGTGGTGGCCTACGACGCCAACTATCAGCCACCCGTATTTAAGATCCCTTCCCAGGTGGTTCAACCTCCACTCACACCTTGACCCATGTGACCTTAATAACTCACACGAGGGCGGGGTGGGGCAATTGCTCCTTTTACCTCAGAAGTCGGATGCCGGAGCAGGGACTGATATCACTCCCGAGTGGACAGTGTTCCAGGAGTAGTAGTAGTTGGAAAAGCAAGGAAAAACGGGCTTTGTTTTGCTTCCTAGCAAGGTAGAGCCGATCATGCATCACTAGGCTCATGTACCCTTAGCGACTCACATGACGACAGGGTGGGTCAGCGACTCTCAGGACATCAAAGGGCCACTTTGGGGCCAAATTGACTCAGGCCATGCAGACTAAACAAAAAACTAAGCTGACACTAAGCTTACCATTTTCACTATCTTAGTTCACCAAAGATTCACTGCTGAAGCTGAAGGGGGATATGGATACTTTTGAAGGTTTTTGATCATAATTTGTCAAATTAGCATTTTCACCTGTTGATGGAGCTAGATGAAAAATCAGAGGATAATAATAATAATAATAATAATAATAATAATAATAATAATAATAATATATAATATACAATAATAATAATAATAATTTTTATCTATGTAGCACCCATCAGCAATTTCTACCTACTAATGACAGACAGGCAAACGCTAATAACAAAATTCAAACGTAAAGCTGGATACTGAAAAATGCCACTGTCAAAAAAATGATAAAAGGACCAAAAAGGATGACGAAAAAGAGATGACATAATATAAAACCAAGTGTACAAAAATGTGTTTTTAGAAGTGATTGGAAGGATGCGAGTTTGGAAGCCTTATCTCCTCAGGCAGGTTGTTGCAAAGCTGATGGGTCCAGCTGGTAAAAGTGTGGTCACCTTTAGATTTAAGCCTTGACTTCGGGATTGCACCTGAGGATCTAAGGATGTGAAGTGGCTCAACATTTCTGCTATGTAGCTTGGTGGCTTGCTGGGTTTAAAAGTGATGAGGAGCATCT
This sequence comes from Paratilapia polleni, assembly GCA_015106735.1. Taxonomy (NCBI): domain Eukaryota; kingdom Metazoa; phylum Chordata; class Actinopteri; order Cichliformes; family Cichlidae; genus Paratilapia; species Paratilapia polleni. The sequence continues at coordinate 26,782 of VUQI01059995.1, read as the reverse complement.
TAAAATCAATTCTAAAATGTACAGCGAGCCAGTGGCGAGAAGCCAGGATTGGGGTGATGTGATGTCATCTGTTAAAACCAGTCAGAAGCTGGTTCAGAAAGCTGCTGCTTTCTGAACATGTTGGAAGCGAGACAGAGACTTTTTGATTATACCAGCAAGAAGAGTGTTGCAGTAATCTAGCCTAGAGAAAACAAAAGTGTGAATGATTACCTGAGATCACCACAGTCGTATTGATATTTCATAGAAAGTTTATACCTGGGGAAAGAAATGGTCAGGGGATTATCAGAGTCATCATCTATGGGAGTGACTGTCCTTAACCCTGGACTTAACTGGTGTCCTCATCTGTGGTAATGTACAGCAGATGTATAAAAACAAACAAAAAGACAAAAACCAGCCTATACAAAGCACACCTGTAACTTCAGCAAGTCCACGACTGAAAGACCTACAAGATCAGACAGCAGCACTTTGGCTCACGTTCAAAGGTAACATTTATTCATGCTGTTGGTTGCAGGGCATAAGCTAAAGTGACCCATCCTCTGTAGTCTCTGCTCCTATACTTTGAAGCCTCCCATTATGTTAGCCAGTTGCCTGAGAAGCACATGAAAGGACATCACAACTTTGAAGTCGACACAAGCTCCGACTCTCGCCCCAACCACTTATGGCGGGGACTCGTGAATGAACCATTCAGATAAATAAATAAAAACAACTGGTCTGGTATCATCTCCCTGGAGATCACAGTGGGATTATTGTTCTCAGAGCCTTAGACTGTGGTTGCCATAGTGTCCACACAGGCACTAAAAGGACATGTGAGGCTTTAGTCAATAACAGTGACTGGCTATCAAAGAGGGCATGCCCCCAATTTGGACAGAGGACAAAGATCCAAACCAACAGCATGAGAAGTCTACCAGATACCCTGGGGTCATGTTTTTCCTTTAATTTGTCATCTGCCTGTTTATGTATTATAGCATATGTATTAAGCCACTAGCTATATTTTGTATCGGGTTTCTGTTTGTGTTTTTTTAACCAAGCTCAGTGTGAAATTCTTCTTCAGTTCTCCACCAGCCTTTGACTTCTGGATATCTTACTTGAATATCATATGTTCAAACTTATAAAAGCCATAGTTAAGCATTTGAATGGCCTTGTTGCACATGGCCTCTCTCAACTGATCATAAAGTACAAAAGCAAAAGAAGCCAAATGTTGGATAGACTGTAGCGTTCCAGTACACAAACGCATAGTTTTGTTAGTCATCTTTTTTCAGTAAAAACTGCCTTAGCATCTGCGGTACACAGTGAGCATTTAAAATACCAACAGCAATGAAAACGTGAATACTGAACTAGTCAAACTGATTCAGTGGTCTGATTCATGTAAGCATACAACACAAATACACACAAATATGCACAATCTAATATGTTGGGTCTATTATCTTGGTTTGATTCGTTTGTTCGGTTGTTTTGTCCAAAATTTAAAACCTAAGAAACATCACAAATTATTTTCATCCGCATAAATCTGCTCTACTTCTTATTTTAGTAACTGTATAGTACCTATCTAGTACCTACCTATCTAATATTTTACACATAGATATTTCATTAAAAGAGTATGTATAGGTCTTTATTTATTCAGGCAGTGCAGTACATGAGCATGTTAAGACGTATTTACAGTGGGTTGTTTCTTTAATTTCTTGTATCACTTTGTCAAACTCTTGGTAGATTTCAAATGCCATGCCACCCTGTAAATGCAAAGTGGACTTAGTTTCATTGTCAAATATTGCAAACCTCTATCCCAGTTTTGAAGCTGGCATTTTTTACAGTGTAGCCATCTTCATGAATATGAAATAACAGATGCAATACTAACACACTAGATCCTACAGTTCTCATAGTCATAATCTACTTCTCCTACAACTTTTCATAGTGTTTACGAGACTTGGCCCACTGGTGTAGCAAGAATAATGGAAAGTTGTGTGAAATATATGCATGCATTTTTAACACTACAGGCTTTGATTTTATTGTAATTTTCCACCTCCAGTCACTACATTGCAATGTTTTGTAGCAAACCATGGCTAATAGACTGAGAGTAGAAAGATTTACTGCGTCAGAAGCCTTGATTTCTTTTAGCCTTGATCTATACAAAATGTCCCATCCATCCAGCTTCTTCCGCTTACCCAATTCAGGCTGGAGCCTATCCCAGCTGTCATAGGGCGAGAGGCAGGGTATACACCCTGGACAGGTCACCAGTTTATCGCATGGCTAACACATAGAGACACGCAGAGACACTTATGGTCAATTTAGAATTGCCACTTAACATAACACGCATGTCTTTGGACTGTGGGAGGAAGCCAGAGTACCTGGAGAGGACCCACGCAGGTGCAGGGAGAACCTGCAAACTCCACACAAAAAGGTACTAGTCAAAAAAAGAAATGCAAGGTTGTGTTTTAAATCGATTTTATAGACCAACACTATAATATATGTATATACAACACGTTTAGTATGACGTATGGCCTCCTCTGGACATGATGCAAGCAGTCACCCGTTTGTGCACTGACTGAAGAAGTGTCTGGTTCTGCTGTTGAGGAATTGCTCTCCATTCCTGGATGAGTGCAGCCTGGTGCTGTGCATTGGTCACTTGTTTGTGGCTGCCTCTGATGAACACGTTGACCCAGCATGTCCCAGGTGTGTTCAATAAGAGAAATATTAGGACTAATAATGTTGACCAAGGAAATGCACGGATATGAAAGGCCCGCACGACTCTGGTAGCATGAGGGCAGGCATTCTCCTGCTCAAACAGCTCAAAAAACAGGGTGAGGTGCTGCCGCAAGCACAGATTGGACCATCTCATCTTGGTACATCTCAGATTTCCACCAAGAACAATCAGATCAGAGATGGTGCTCTCACAGACATGCAAGGCTGCAGCAATAACTCAGACATGTATGCCACTGTCCAGCATGCCAATAGCCTGTGATTTTGTTCGTACAAAGCTATTCCTGTAAAAAAACATGATGGGGTCATCAATGACTCCACTCAGCTCAGTCACTTGAGGGTTAACTTGCAGCCATATGCTCTAGAGATGTTGTATTTGTATTTTTATAGTATTTACTTGGAGCCATCGATTGCCTTGTTTCTGTGAACAAAGTGCTTCATCATGGCAAATGTTATAATGCTCCTGAAAATAAATTGTTTTTCTAAGCAGAGCAGGCTTCCCACCCTTTGTCTTTATGTCACGGATGCTGTTGTGCTCAGCGTGTGAGTGTCCATGTCTGGCTGCTCATCAGGGCTCAGTGTTCCTGAGCAAGCCAGCTCAGTGTTATATTGATTAAGCCTTTGGCAACACAGGCAGATTTATTCTCTTATTAGGAGCTCCTAATGCCTGATCAGGACAGATTAAAGGTCTGCCACTGCCTTCAGCTACACTATCATTTAGACCCTCTCATTAGGATTGGATGGCTGTATCAACATAATTAGCCTGAGGACGAAGCACTGGAACTGTACAACTAGCAGAGAACAAACACTGATTCCCAGCAAAGTGGAAATGTGGGGAAAATATGTTGCTGACTTATTGATATAAGATGATTAATAGAGCATGACTGACAATGTTTTAAATCTAAGCAAAACTGAATTACTTATTTCTCCTATCTCGCAGGAGAGCTACAACCACATCCTGTCAGAACGTAAGCTAAATTAGATTTCAGACCAGGAAGATCAATAAAAACTATGACCAGTCACTTTTGATTGATTGCCTGGCATTTTTAATATACTTGTTTTATCAATCATTCATGCAACCATCACTAGCATCCAACTGAAGCAGCATTACATTTGTTTTAGATTGATTTTTTTTTTTTAAGCTCTTGCTACACAAATTACATTCATTTTATTATCATTTCATCGCTAAAATATGCTGTGAAAAAATAAATTTGAGTGGATGTAACTGTAATGAGGTTAAATCAGTCATGTTAACATGGATATATGCAGCTCTGAATTCACATTTTTTTCTTAATACCTACATTTATGTAACCGGAGCTGATGTTTTCATGTACGCTCACAACAAAAGGTAATATGGTAATTTCACCATAGTATCATAGTATCAAGCAAATGTGAAAAAAGTCCTCTGCGACGTGTCTTTTTGTAATAGTGGAATTGACTCAACTGGTTGTAATCTGGTTATATTCCTAAATAAAGGCAAGGCTGCTGAGTGCCTATGTCATTTTGCAGTTAAATTGCCATCCTGCAGCAACTACATCACTATTTGTGGAGTAATTTCTGTTATTTCTGTTTCAAATCTATAAAGTTCTGGCTGGACTCTGAATGTAAACAGTTAATGTGAATTTCTGTGTATGCAGAAAGCAACAGATTTGAGACTTTTACTGATTTATCTCAGTTAAATGCCAAATTATCACAAACAGATTGCATATTATTGCCAACTTGACCCCATTCAATCACAGACTAATAGCAGACTGATTTCATCTTATTGCTGTTTTATTGCCGTCTTGATGCACCAAAGTTGCTTTGAAGATGGCAACTGACTGCGGGTGGTTGCAGACCTGTTCCCATTCTTCAAAGCAACCATTTCAAAGACTGCAATCCCAATAATTTTGGTCGTGCCACAGTCTCTAATCACTGTTCTCGCTGGTGTGAATGTAGCATGTATGTATGCATGAATGTAGCATTTCACATATGTTGTTATACCAAGACTATCTTAGGAGAGGGATATAATAATTATATGCAAAAAATGTGGAATAGCATTTTTAAGTTGATTAAGCAGAGGATTTTTATCAGTGTATGATTATGATCACTAATTCTTTCCTCTCCTGTCAACACAGAGCAAATCAGAGGCTTTTTTTTTTAACACCCAGGTGAGCAGTAAAATCCACTTAATCCTCTTAAATTCATCTTGGGAGGGTGAAGGTCTGAAGACCTGGTTAAACATCTTCTATCATTTGCCATTAGGATCATTTCTCCCACTGCTCTTCCTGTGACTCAGTGAGCCAGCCAGAGTTGATCTGATTGATTTCAAATTGCTGTGAGCTCAGTCCGGACACCTTCGTCGCCCCCTCGATCCTGCAGAGGTGTGTCAAGCAGAAAACAAACAGTGTTTCACACACACACACGCGCGCACACAGAAACCCCCGATTACATCGAAGCACATTATCTACTGAGGTTGCTTGGCAACCAAACGGAGACACACACATCACAACATAATGGTTAATTTGTATCCAGCTGTGTCAGCAACGGGTAGCCAAACCTGAAGAACCATTTCTCTAGCTTTAGTTTCTGGAGGCAAGAAAAACCCTTCAAATAAAAAGCTGATTTTGTTACACTGTAAACAACAAACTATCGATTGTTCTGTGGCTCTTGAGTTGTATAAATAAGTACACGCAAGCAAATTTGGATTCATCACTCCCTAAGACCTGTTGCCACTGATTTTCAGTCCAGTTCTTCTGTAACTTGACATACCTCAGCCTTTTCTCCCCGTTTCTCTTCCTTAAGAATGGCTGCTTGACAGCCACCCTTCGACTGAGACCATTTCTGATGAGGCTTCAATGAACAGTAGATGGATCAACTGAAGGGCCAGATGCATCTCTCAGGTCCTGTAGCAGGCCTTTGCTGGATTTTTTACTATTTCCTAAGGACATGACTTTCAGATACTTTCAGATATCTGCTGTAGATAGTTTTTTAGGCCTGTCACTTCTTCTTTTTGGTTTCAGTTTCAGTTTTGTCCAGTTTCCTCAAATTTTTTAAGGACACACTGCACACCATGCCGAGATATGCCAAGTTTTTTGTCTAATAGCGCTTGTTGGTGCAAAAATACTATTTTATGCTTCTGAAATTGTTACCTTTGACATTTTTTGAAGATTCAACTAAAGGAATGGGACTGGGATGTCTGTTATGTGTAGACACAACACTGGTTCATCCCTTGAGTTAGGTGCCTTTTTTATGCTTAACAAACCAAAAAAAAAAAATATATATATATATTTATATATATATAAATAGATAGATAGATAGATAGATAGATAGATAGATAGATATCTCTATAGATAGATAGATAGATAGATAGATAGATAGATATCTATATCTATCTATATATATAGATAGATATAGATAGATATTCCTCTGAAAATGATCAGGTACATGGACTGGACTGAAAATGAGTGAAAAAGCAGCCAATGTCCAAAGAAAAACTTTGAAACACCTTCAGAAAGCCTGGAGAACTATTACTCAAGACCACTTTTAAAAATATTACAACAAAGTCTCACTCTTTGGAAGCAAAATATAAAGAAATGAGGGGTGGCTCGAGACCTTTGCACAGTACTATAATGCACTCAAACATACCTTAAAATTTATAGTGTGTTTTTTCTACTATCATTGGAACAAAGAAAATTTATTTTCTAAGAGGTAACAGAGAAGGGTTGTCTAAATTTAACCAAAAAGAAATCTATACCAGTGTATCACAAAAGCACTGTGGTGCCATATAAAAGAGGATTTGCCTTTGATTTATCTTCCACAGTAAGCCAGGAGAGTCATTTAGGCATTTCACAGACATCAGTAAAAAAAAGAAAGAATGATCTGTTCTGTAGCAGCACTTGACCAGATGACCAGGCAGTTCTCCAGCTGTGACAGGACAAGTGAGCAGGGGCGTTTCCAGGATTTTTTTTAAATGGGGTGGCACGGAGGGACCAAGAAAAGTGAAAAGTGAAGCTGCACAAGAATTTAATTATAATCTTGTGATGGATAATTTTTTTGCAAAGTGGAAAAAAATATATAGACTTTTTACTTAAGTAAAAGTTATAATGCTACTCCAGTAGCTTAATTGTGTACAGGCTGTATATTCAAATATGTTTAAAGTACATAAAGTAAATGTGCTCATGTGGAATGACACTTTTCCGAATCATATATATGATATTATTGGATTATAATTAATGATTTATTGATGTGTATATCTCTTTAATGTTGCAGCCGTTGATGATTTTAATTATTTATATATTTCTAAGTAACTTGGTCTATAACAATGCACTTAATCTGCAAAATAACAAAAGCTTTAAAATAAATAGTCCGGAGTACGAAGTGCAATGATTGCATTCAAAATATAGTGGAGTAAAAGCAGAAAGCAGCATAACATGGAAATACTTAAATAAAATACAAATACATCACACCTGATTAAAGTACTTGAGTAAATATACTCAGTTACATTCCTACTGGTCCTATCCAAGCTCTCGTCTAATGGTGTTGGGGACTGTAAGAGTTATGATACTCTAGTCCAATGGCTTTGGTGGGGGGGCACCGAGGGGCTAATCATATTTCAGGGGGGCTGGTGCCATCCCTTGCCCCCCTTCTAAACATGTCCCTGCAAGTGAGAGGGCAACAGCCTGAATCACAACAGAAGTGGGAATTTAAATAATTAATAAATAACAATGAAAGCAGCTCTAAACAGCACCACAGGATATTTGTTTTACTTCTGGGAAAACTACCTTTAAAAACACTTGTTGTGGTCCACCAAGTCTAAGAAACCGTAACATCTGAGCATAGCAATTACAACATCGTGGTCACTGACATGAAAAGCTCCTGTAGAATAGGAGAAGAAGGCAGAAGGTGCTTCACATAAAACACTTCTACATGAACATAGTGGAATTCAAGTGTTTTTTTGTTCCATACAACATGCCTCTGTCTTCTTATGCTCATCTTCCAACAGAAATTCTTCCTCTCGACAAGCAAAGCAGAGAAAGAATAAATCCATCATAGATTCGAATAATTTTCTTGCTTGCATGCCAAGTGAAAGAAATAAAATCGCACCTCTGAAATGTGCGCATTATGGCATGAAAGAACTGAAAAAGAAGAACTGTTTTAACCTTAAGCACCGTGTTTCTGAGTGAGGTGGTGTAAAAATCATGAAGTGTAATTTGAGCCTTCCTTACCTGCATTGATTCCAGCTGGTATGTTTTTATGTACTGATTGCCATTTAAAATCCAGCTCGATTTATTTTCTTTATTGACATTTTGAAAAAGCCATTAGTTATAGCATGAGTTCAATCAAAAGCTCATACAGCACAAAGGCCGGACATTATTTCTCTGGGCATGCATTTATTGAAGCAAAACAGGCATTTATCAGCACATTTCTAATATGGTATGACTGTTGGTTGGGGACATTGTACTGACACCATAAGCTGAAAACAATGAAATATTTCTTCCCTGTAGGGAGTCATTAGTGGCCCAGTAAACATAGATCAGTACCAAGCAGCAACCTCCAAGTTTGAAAACATGCAGTTCCTCTAATGGCCACTTGAGGCTAGTTCCAAAAGTGAGTCACTCTCCATAGTCTCCCATGTTGAAATGCCCAACTTTACGTCAGAAATAAACGTGTTTACAATCTGTTACAAAAACTGGCTTTGGTTTCTATAACTAATGTCCACCTCCATGACAACTGTACGTTGTTTTTTTTTTGTTGTTGTTGTTTTTTCCTTTTTTTGTTTTTTGTTTTGTGTTTTCTCCATAAGCCCCCCCCCCCATTTAAATTTTAATTTGGCTTAAATTTATGCATTTGAGTGACAGGTGAGTTGCTGAACTGGACCTCTCCACCGTGTTTGCATTGTGTGTGCCTTTTAGAGTATTTTTATCCTTTATCTGGCAAAAATATGGCTTGCTCTGTGGTTAAAAGTACTAACAGCCCATCCAAGAAGTCTGTGCTCCCATTTTTTTGGATATTTTAGCCATACATTACTGATACACAGTTTATGGATGCACCTTGCTGACCAGTTTCCTATCATTAACTCCACCCTCTCATCCAACTATGGTCAAAAAATAAGATGCTGAATGTCAAAATGCTGAAAATTGATGGGGACTTCACAGAACAATGGATGAAGTCACAGTGGCTACATCCATCTTTTAATACAGTCTAACATCAGTACTGATGGGGCTCTTCAAGCTTGAGGTAACATGTTTCGTCAGAGGACACCAACATGGGATAAATATACACAAAGACTTGCTAATCAGCCAGAAAGTCTGGGTGTCCCTATTGCAGCATTCCCAAGTTTCCCACTGAAAAGATACTGTTGTGCTGATCCTATGAGTGTGACATGTAAAGTATGACATGTAAACGTGCAGTTAGAACAATGCAGGAGAAAAATTTATGTGTTAACGTTAATGACACAAAGCTTTTTCTTGAATCTAACCAGAGCAAAAAGAACACCAGCTCAAAACCATATTAATATCTTTCCATCCTCTTCCTAGGTTATGCCATAGGCCCTCTGACATCAACAGTTAAAACCTAAAAGGGAATACTGTACTAGCCAATGCTTTGAAATCCCAGTAATAACTACTCAGAACTATTGACCTGACCATGTTCACCGTCACTGTCTTTTCATGACTCCCCTCTGATGATAGGAAACACAGGCTATTACGTCTCTGCAAAGGCCAAGAGTCTCAACAGCTTCCCTGCTGAGAAGCCACCAAGAGCTGCTCAAAAGAAAAAGAAAATACAGCTTTCAACTATAAAAGCATGTGTCACAGAGCTCTCTGTGCTCCACTTAGCTAGCAACTTGCACTGCAGACATGTAATTATTCCTGAAACTTGTATAAAATATGAAACACACGGTATATTGTACTTTAATTGCAGACATTCAGATGGTATGGCTTCAGAGTGGAGCTCATGGTGTGACTTACACTGTGTAGCCAAAAGAATGTGGATATCTGAACGTCACCTATCACCTACATCTCAAGCTAGTTGTCCTTTTTGATGGGTGTCGCATCAAAAAGGGAAACTTCAAATTGTTGCAGCAAAGATGGAAGCCACTCTACAAGAACAGAATGTCCATATGGTGCTGTCCAGGAACAGTGTTGAACTTAAGGACAGAAACTAAAAGCAACAAATGCTCACATCACACTCCTTTCACTTCTTTTACAGGCTTGGGTTACTCGTTGAATAACGTACACACTTGAGGGCAGATGCTCTAACTGGAAGGAGGTGATTCCACTACACTACCTCTCAGGGTGCTCACAGATACACACAAAAGAAACCACTCTTATCACAATACTTCCATCTCCAGCTGACACCCAGCGGGCGAGGGACTCACCCTGTGAGGACGACCACGAAGTCCATTACATTCCAGCCGTTGCGGAGGTAGGAGCCTTTGTGAAATGCAAAGCCCAGGGCGATGATCTTAATGGCAGCCTCAAAACAGAATATTCCAATAAAGTAGGGCTCTGTGTCGTCCTACAGAAAGACAGAGAGAATCGGAGAAAGGATGAGACTGGCAGAAGAATATGTTTTTGTTAGAGATAGGAGAGTGTTTACTGAAGCATTAAGTCGAAGAGAAGGGGGTAAATAAAAGAGAGAAAGAAACATGGCTCCTTTCACTTCTTACACCGACATGAGCAGAAGTGCAGGAAGTGGAGCGCTCTCTTTTGGATGAAAAGAAGGTAAATAGTGGGAAAACAAATATTCACAAACACAGGATGATCGCAGGGGGTATGGTAAATTAATGGAGCTCCCAGGCATACGCATTAAATGCATTCAAACAAATAAAGTACCTTCAATTGAATGCAGACAACTACATGTACAAAAGAAATTTAAACAAGGTATGTATTCTGTCAAAATGTCACATTAGATATCATCAGTGCTGTGTGGCTCCAAAAAAAAAAAAGGGGCAACCTCCGCTGAGGTCATGCAATGGGGCACTTTAAATGGAACAGAGGGCCTTTCTTGCTCACCAGTGAGGTAACAAAACCAAAACGAGAGGTCAGGTAAAGTATCTTGCTCAAAGAAATGGCCACTTGGCTGACCAGAGAGGCATTTGGGGTACTTATGGTGATTGGGGAGCAACAACAAAGGCACTTGGCCATTTCTTGTGTGACATAATGGAAAAATAAAGAAGGGAACTCTTGCTGCAATTATGTTGGTAGATGGGCAGCTTTTGGACTAGCATAGGAACCAGAAAGAGGAATAGGTGAGGTGGGGACAGACCAGAAGGCTACTTAAGGCAGTAGCACACCATTTGAGCCTCCGAGTAAAGAATCTGGGGCAACCAAAAGGAGCCTGGGCTGTTCATTTGTTCATATCGTGTGTCTTTGGAAAATACAAGGCAAATAAAAGGCAGGTTCTTAGGGTCCTAACCATAGACTGTATATAAAAGATGAATGTAGTCACCATAATGTCACCAAATGATTTGTGAAGTCATGCTTTGAATGCCTCATGGTGATTTGGAGCCAGACGTGACAAGAAAGGGGTGGATCTGACTGAAAAACTGAGGACACTCCACACTCATACAGCAGTGAATTATGAGGTATCCATGACGTAAAAGCATACCCTGATTTATCATCTAATTTCTTCTTAATGTGACCATAATTTTACAAAAAGAAACAACCTGCTGTATTAGCTAAGATTTACAACTAGTGATTGAGGCCACAAACTCATCAAGAAAGTGTTTACTGAGGTCATGGGTCATGGTTGAGTCATTTTTCCATAGACATCTATACAAATTCTTTTTGCAACCAGAGGCGCTGCCCCCTGCTGACCATGAGAAAGAATCCAGGTATAAGACACTTCTGCATTGGCCTCGCATTAAAGACTTATAAGCTACATCAAACTTTTACAGACAGTCTTTGAGAGGTTAGTTAGGCAACAGCACAGCATTTGAAGCTTCCAGGGAATCATTTGAACCAACCAGAAGGGAGCTTGGACTGTTCAAATCCCCTGGTCATGAGTCATGGGAAAATATAAGCATATAAATCCAAGTTTCTAAGGAGTCAAGCAGATGGGCCAAAACACAGGAGCATTTGGGCTGACCAGAGAGGTATTTAGAGCAACCAAAGGGGCACTTGGTGTAGCCAAATGGGTGCTTGGAGCAACTAGAGGGACACAACAATGAAGAAAAGCACTGGCAGGCAGGAGCAATTGCAACAACTGGGGGGGGGGCATTTAGCCAGATAGTAGGGCCAAAAACTAAAGTCAGTTGGACCAACAAGTAGGGCCAATGGTCAGAACAATTTGGACCAAATGGAAAGGAATTTAAGTGCCCCTCTGATTTCACAACCTATTCTTATTTCCTGGGCATCAAATACTGCCATTCTGTCAAAGCTGCTGGAATCTCACAAATATGCACAACGTCATGACCCGCTGGGTTATGGCCATAGTCATAGTCATGTTTCATAGTCACAGTTTCACATCTAACTTATCACTTATAAATGCTTGTAAAAGACCCCTGTATGTCACATTTAAATACACCGGATGAGGGTAATTTTTCAGCATGAAGCGTTTATGTTGTGAAGAGCATAACTAACCTAAAAAAAATAAAATAAAAATTTCCTAAACCTCACCGTGTAGTTTAGCATTTTACTTTCAAACAAAAGTTTAAGTGAATAAAAAGGAAACAAAAATGCAGGTGAAAATGAAGCGAACCAAACTGTGAAATGCAAGGTTCCCCAACAGGACACAAACAGAGCTCTTAACGTGGACTTTAGAAGAGTGCTGTGTCCGGTGCATCAAGGCACCAATGCCAAAAGAACACCTTGTGCATATCTCTGCAGCAGCATCTGGCAGAACGGTGGTTACTGATTCCTGGGATGAGAACATCCTCAGACACAGGACAAATGTTGGCACTCATACGACTGGACATGATTTATTTGGGCATTGCACTACTCCCTAACAGTGTCAAACAATCAGCTTTGGGTCACAGTAGAATAATTTGCACTATGTGGCTGAGTTAACCCTGGGCTTTGCTGTAAGTAAAGGAGCTAGATCAGGCATGTATGACATGACACTTTTGCCTTTGCCTCCATTAATATCTCCAAGAGCCTGAAGCATTGCACAGGGCACGAGCAGAGGATATCTCACACCTACACTTTGCTCCCCCCCAACTCAATTTTTTCTCTCTTGCACCCAGCATGCTACAACCTGACAGACAGTGCCCCCACCCCCAGCCTCAACCAGCCTCCAACATAAATAATCAAATAAAAGCAGTGTGACAGGCCCGTGCACTGTAAGAAATGTGACCTTTTCTATACCCCTGACTGACTACAGTGAGCACCACGATATGGATATGTTGGATGAGTGTTACTGTGGTGGCAAAATAAGGACAAGTTGTTTTTTATTGCTGGGAAACAAATTAGTTGCTTCCGGCCAATAACAGTTACAATATCCTGCAATATTAAGTATAATAATTTTGGTGCCCTATATAAGGACAATAATCATACACAAAGAAAATGAAATCCTTATGTAATGACATGGCTGGAGGAATTTCTGGAATTATAAAAATGCCGTCGGAAAACAGCTGAAGAATTCTCTGAGGCTCATGGCATTAAAGTCCAGCAATGGATGTGAAGTACTCTCACTGAATAGCTTCTATCATCACCTCCACTTACAGCACGCCTGCTGGTCTATTGACAGAGCTTCATAAAAAAAAAAAAAAAAAAGGCCGACA
>VUQI01059995.1:0-13363 GCA_015106735.1 Paratilapia polleni | reverse complement strand
AAAAAAACTTCAAAAAAAAAAAAAAAAAAAAGGCCTGATCCCTTGTTCTAATTAAAAGGCATCTTGTTGCATTACATCCTCGAGGTGGAGGAGGCAGAGCGAGGATGCTTGTTTTTCTTCTTTGAGTAACCGCTGTAATCACTTCCTCGTGTGCTGAATGCTACCTTTTTATTTTCCAAGCTGTAACATCTCCACTGCTGACTTAGCATCACGACCGTCAACAAGAGCAAGGTGGCTGAATACGTGAGGAATTCATTGACTTTTTCCACATCAAGCTGTTGCTCTTCATAACACCCTTTGCCTTTCTATTTTAAGGCAAATTCCCCTCAGCTACAGCACCCTCAGATTCAAGAAGAGCAAAGTGCTGAACCGTGCAGCTACATGCAGAATTATTTTCCCCGGCATATATCACACTTGACCTCCCTGTGCAGCAGTCCCTTTTGTTTCTCGTGTCTCTTTTGACCGGTTAGCGGTGCGACGTGACTGTCAGAGTTCAAATGCTGGTTTAAACTGCATATGTGGGCAGCGGGGGGAACAGGAGACGGAGCAGGGGTTCAAGCCCAGCTCACAGGAGATCTGATAGGAGCAGTCAGACAGAAAAAAACAAGCAAACAAAAAAACCAAAACAACCAATAGCAGCTAAACACATCTAATCAGCAAAAGTAATTAAGCTAGTGCAGATCAATATTTGGTAAGACTTTAAATTAGAATACACATTAACTAGTTACTTATGGGGAGGCATTGGTTGTTAAAACACTTATTAATGCCTTATTGTGCATGACCATGATGCTGTTAGGCCATAATGAAGAGTTTTTAATCAATAAACTCCTGATTACTACTTAATGATAGTCAGTTAGATATGTTTTTGAAAGTAGAAAGCGTCTGGAAAGTTATTTCAGCATGTTTATCTCTGAGAAGCCTTTTTCTTCTTCTTCTTCTTCTTCTTCTTCTTCTGTCAGCTGCTCTTTTTAGGGGTCGCCACAGCACATCATCTGTCTCTATCTCACCCTATTCCTTCCGTCCTCCTCTGTCACACCAACCCTCTGCATGTCCTCCTTCACTACATCCATGAACCTTCTCTGTGGTCTTCCTCTTTTCCTCCTGCCTGGCAGCTCCATCTTCAATATCCACTGTCCCTCCTCTGCACATGTCCAAACCATCTCAGCCTTGCCTCTCTAACTTTGTCTCCAAACCATTCAACCTGACCTGTCCCTCTGATTTATTCATTTCTAATCCTGTCCCTCTTGGTCACTCCCATCCAGAAGTAACTGTTTCATTGCGGAATAAGACACATTGTGCTTAACTGTTGCCATAAAAGGAAACGTTGGGTTTAAGAATTCACAGTTTTCACTGCACCCCAGTATAGCTCAGTATTTGTAAACCTCCAATGCTCCTCGTAAAGCTAAAGAGACCTCCTGACTTTCTGACTCTTGATTTAATTTCTCCTATTTTCCACCATGATTGCAGAACCTTCTTATTGTGGGTCTTACTGTCCTCATTTTAACACATTTGCCTCTTTTACTGACTTTATTCTTCCACCGAATGTGAATACAAACTGTGCATCTCGATAAAAAGAGGAGCTGTTAACTGCAGTAGCTGTGTGCCATGAGGAATTTACAAAGTGTGAAGGGGGGTTATTAAGTGTCAAACAGGAGTGAATTAGTCATGAGCTAACCTACGCAATGGGGAACATATCCTGAGTTTGAAAGACAGCATAATCAGACACTAACTCCTGAGGTTTTGTGTTTTGTCACTTAAGAATCAACTTTAATAAGTGCTATCTAGGGTGATAGTACCACCTTAAAAGGCCCATACTGAGCTTGCATGAATATTTAATACCAATAAGCAGTAATTTGGAGATTTAAATGGTTAATAACGAGCCAATATCCTAGTAATATGCATGCCTATAAACAATAAGTTAACATGTGTAGCCTAAAATAAAGTGTTGCCCAATATTTGTAAATCTGGCACCTCTGAGAAGGGACAGGAAGTCAAAGCGTGAGGGAAGTGACCTTAAAGAAATGGACTTACCAGGCGTTCTGACATGGGCGTCTTGTCGCTGGCGGGTAGATGCTGCTCCAGGGCCAAGACGATGCAGTTGGCGATAATTGTAGCCAGAATCATGTATTCAAATGGAGTGTGAGGGTTAAGGAGCAGTTATAAAAGGAAGTTACATTCATTCCATATGCTAGGATACTGTAGTGTGTTTGAAGACCTTTTCAATGTTGATAAGAGTAACTGGTTTGGTCTAATGAAATAAGGAAAGAGGTGCATGGCAGAAAACAATAAATTGTACACAAATATCCTGCATGCTGCTGTATGATGAACACCATTAAACTTTAATTTGGATGCATTCTGTCTAACAAAGCAGAAACTTTCAATCACGCTCTGGTTGAAGGCTTTTTAGAAAGAAAGAAAGCATCCTATACATGCGCTCATGATCCTTCCAGACCGTTGACCACTTCCAACCATTTTTGGCTCGTTCATTTTCACTGGGTCACTGCCCTGAGGGTCAGGGCCTATTGAGGGCCCGTGAATCACAAGGGAATAGGGAGCTTATAACCATAAAGGCAAAGATGTAGAATTGTTGTGCATAAAGACACCAAAGCGATTATACAACCAGAAAACTGCTTTACCAATTGTGTATTTGAGCATTTTATGAATGAGTATAAACACTACTTTTACTGTGTATTGTGAGTATTTTATTATTTTGACCTGTGGAGTAAAGGAAGTTCCAGTTCATATCAGCTCATAGAGGGCATAAATAAACTGATAACCGCTGTTATTTGATTAGAGTTAATGTTGTTCTCATTGTCGCCCACAGAGCAGATCCAGCTGTCTGGTCATGTTCATCACACAAGCTCTGTGGCTTCCCAGACCAAGCAATTTCAATATAAAAAGATTTAAGCTTTAGTAAGTCTTTTAATCCACATGTGTGTCTTTAAGTGTCATTAAAATGTGTGTGTTATGATTTGGAATAAGTTTACAGTTTTCAATTAAAACTTTTTCAAGACTGTATTATTGGAAGATATTGACATGTATCACTAAAAAGTCGATTTTGGAAAGTCCCATTTGGGGGGTCTCTTGTGTACCCAGGATAACTGGATAAAGGACAATCTAAATCTTTGTGAGACGATAACTGGCGGTTTCTGTTTTGCTCTCCACTTTTTTTTTTTTTACCTTCACGCTCAAAAACGTGAACTGTCAATAGAATTCAGACTACAAGCTTCCAGTACCAAAACGCCTGTCTCTTGCTTACAGATAACCCACATTGCTAGGCAGATATCAGTTTTTAGAAATTACTTTAAAAGTTAACGTTGAATTTTCTACG
Source organism: Paratilapia polleni (assembly GCA_015106735.1). Lineage (NCBI taxonomy): Eukaryota > Metazoa > Chordata > Actinopteri > Cichliformes > Cichlidae > Paratilapia > Paratilapia polleni. The sequence continues at coordinate 10,032 of VUQI01059995.1, read as the reverse complement.
AAAAATACTGAATTTTTAATGGACTGCATGAGTAGCAGATTCTTTCTTTTTCCACTTGCAGCTCTTTAAAACGTTTAAAATGCTTAAAACTCTCAACACAGCTACAAAACTGCAACTGAGTCTCAGATGAGAATGATCATAGATTTTTTTTTTTTCCCAAGAGCTGCTCCCCTGGAATCTAACAATCAAGATTTTTTTTTTTTTTTCGTCTTAAAATAAGTGCAACAGACTCAGAAACATGATGCTGATACTGATTTTTAAGAGAAAAATCTACGATTTGAAGAGTGACCACGACTCCTTGAAGAGGACATTTTTTGCAGTGTGGAATAAGCAGCGTGGAGCGGTGAGCGTGGGCGACTTCAGCACCATGGAGAGGGCTCCCGACTAAGACAACGAGGCGGTGCTGCTACCCTGGACAAGCGCTCTCTTTTTTCACTTAAAGTAAACTGCGCTTTTTCTTAACACTTACTACTTACTGGTGAGCATGGGAAGACGAGGGCGGTCAGTGAAAGCTGCATCGCCCCTTTACGCACGCAGCTTTCTACTGACTTGTAGCTGCGTAGATCAACAGCGATGTTTGATCGTAATTAACCACAGCGCAGTAATCGCTGTCCGTGCCCAGTGAACAGTTTAGAGCTGACATTTTGATAAAAGAACTTATCAGTCTATGTGGGCGCTGAGAAGGTGGGGATAATAAAAGAGGCAGCACAATAGGCGGATGTGAAGTCTTTTCACTGCCTGCTCCTATTGAGAGAAAAAAACGTTTGCGTCATGTTGAACGGAGATAAGAAGCGGAGCGACAGGTGCAGTCAGAGGTCCGCGGAGGGGAATAAAGAAGGACACTGTGTTAGTGGCTACTCCACAGGCGTAAATACCTGGTCATTCAACACTAGAGAATATAATCGACATCTAAACTTAACAGCTTGACAAACAGGCCTGCAGGCAGTGGTGTGGCTCTGCTTTTCAACCACTGTGTCTTTCGGCTACAGATGCACCTGCTCTGTGAGTGGTGCTGCTGGTCAGGAAGGATATGGCCACTCTGTTATTCGCTTTGCATACTTCCTGATGAGGTTGTCTTCGCGGAAGATGAAGAGGGAGCGGTTGACAGTGAAGCAGTTTTGTTTGACAGGGTTCGGGTTGTAAATGGCCATTGTTCGGGCTCTCTGGGCCATCGACTGCTTGTACATCCTCTGCCCACCCGGAGCGCCACCACCCCGGGCGCCTCCTCTCCCAGCGCCCGGTCCACCTCTCCCTCCGCCGCCTGCGCTTCCTCCATAGCGGGTGGGTAGATCTTCTGCGAAGCGAGCCATTCTGGAAACGCACAGATCCAAAAGGGAAAATCCAAACTGGTGTCAGTGGAAATGGAGGGGAGAAGCATCACAACAAACACGCTTCATACAAACCACTGCTTAGCGTTAGGGTGAAGAGAAAGCGCTGCGTTTGGAAAAATAAAAGATAAGGTGGCCTCACTGAAAACCACGCTCTCTGGACCCTTTCCATTCATTCATCTTCAGTGAAATTTAAAACATTAAAGTTTCGGGCTGCAAAGCACTTGATGTAAATCACTCCACCGAGGCTGTTGCATCCATTACTGCTCAAAGTGGAGAAAAATCAGGCTAAAATAAAATCAGAACGCGCTGGCTCAGTCCAAAATCCTGACAGCATCGTCTCCAAACACCAGTTGAAATGTCAGTCAGTCAAAAATTAGCAGGAGCGTCCTAAGCAGGAGAAAAAACAGAAATCCATGTTTCCGTTTTTTTCCCAGCCGATAGCAACAATAAACCAAGCAAATCCAGCAGGAGCATTAGTCCTCTGATTTCTGTTTGATCGCTCCCTGCAAGGGGGCTGTAGGTTTTATAGCAAGTCCTCCGTGGAATAAGGAAGAGCGCATGTGACCAAAATGGGCCTATCAGTGAATGGAGCGCACAGACGCGCTCACCGTCTGCTGGCAGGTTATAATGAAGTTCAGAAAAGCCCTGCGGGTCAAACATTTCCCTTTTGGCACCAATAAGGGGAGATTAATGCTTCGAAAAGAAAGGCTAATGTCCACCTTTAACATCTTACACTGCAAAACATGTTGCGCAAGTATGCACATTCAGACCGTGGTTTACAGAAATCGTATTAGTTCTAAAAAGGAACTCACAGGAAGCTGAGTATATGTCAACAATCTGCCATTAAAATAAAGGAGAAAGGTGGTATATCTACAGTGGTGGTTCAAATTTTGTGAACAGTTGACCAAAAAGATAACAGATTTGGGCATTTATATGTTTATTCATTCATTAATTTAATCATCTATTTATTTATTGCAGAAACAGAGTCTCCATGATTCAGAAACTTTGAAACACCACTGTACCTACCAGGCACTTTCTTTGCCTTTGGAAGAAAATATGCATAAAAGACGTATTTTTACACACATTTTTCCACCACACACAGTGTGTATTTGTGTATATAAACTAGTTTCCTAGATTTAGATTTTATATGTTTTTGTTCCTGTTTGTCTGTCAGCAAGATTGTGTAAAAACTGCCAATCCAATTTTCATGAAACCTTTTCTGTAAATGCCATGTCTTTACTTAAATTAATATGAATGAAACTAGTACATTAAATTTAACTTATAATAGTGATTTAAGTCTACTTGCTTGCACTGAGTTATCTATACTTTGCATTTGATTTATATTTGATTTTGAAAAGATACTTATTGTAAATTCATGTATTTATTACTTCTGAAATTGAGTAAAGCTAAGAATTTGAAGAAACAGCTTCTGTGACTTCATGTCCAAAACATCTTTGTGTTCAATGTCACACTAGAGTAAAAAATAGGACGTTAACCTCCTTGTGACTGGGAAAAAAACTGCACATGGTCAAAGTCATTTTGGTCGTGCCACAGTCTCTAACTACTGTTTTCCCTATTGTGACTGTAGCAGAAGAGACATCAGCTGAAGTTGAACTAAGACTGGGCTGTACTTTAATGTAATACCACTTTGTACCTGAAAATGGTGCATCAAGTCATTGTCAGTCGAGTCAATGGAACCTTATTTAACCAGGCAAGTCATTAAAAAAACAAAAAAAACAAAACCCACGTTTTTGTTTAAAATGGCAGCCTGGAAAAAGGAAAAAGCCTCTTCCGGAAATGGAGAAAGGGCTAAAACGAAATATAAAAAGCAGCAACTGAAAAAAATCAGCATACCAATTGGTAAAATGTTGCCCCTGGTGGTGAAAGTTTTATTTAAATTCTGCAGAAAGTGATTACAAAAAGTATCTTTAGGAGCAAGCACAAAGACTGATGGGACTGATAACGTTTAACTTCAGTGATGAATTTAATATTGTTATAACTGTGTTTCAGCTATGTGGTGTTTAGACCTTGAATTTTGTGGATGTGTGATGTGTTTTTAAATGTGTAGTGGAAAGGTTGAACGCGGGGAAAGACTTGAATTTTGGCACAGATACAGATCTGTTGTTGCATTCAGGAGTTTTTTTCTTCACTTTCTGTAACATTGCGAGAAAAATCATTGACCTTGGCGGAGGTACTCAAAGTTCCCTTCTATCATTAAGTTACACCCCTGGGCATAAATGTTTGATGGGCCTTTTCCAACTTGACTGGATGGTCAGGCTTTTATTCTTTATTTATTATTTACACAGTATACAGAATAGTTCATTATGGTGAGGACTGGATGTCAATGGAAAATGAAGAATGATCATCCTATTACAACTTAACTAAAAGCTTTAAAGTAGTAGGAGATACTTTCAGCTACTCCCTTATTTCCAAAGGGGTTGCCACACCGGATGGATCCCCATATTGGATTTGGTGCAGATTTTATACCGGATGCCCTTTCTGACAGACCCCTCCCATTTAACCAGGCTTGGGACTGGCACTATCTTGTAACCCCCTGAGGCTGGAATCAAACCATATATAAGGCAAATGTGTTAACCACGGGGCCACTGCTAAAAGCCTTAAAGTATAAAGTGATATTTAATGGAAAGTGAAGCAGCCAGTGCCTCTTCATTATGTTTTTTATAAGGATAATAGCATGTTTAATTTAAATGCCCTGACACAAACCTGTTGTTGTCTCCTTCCTCTCTCTCTTTCTCTGTTTGTCTGTCTGTCTGATAATGGTCTGTTGCACTAGCTTAGTGTGGCAAACAAGATTCAAAGCAACATTAATGCCCAAGTAAAGTAAGCAAGTAAAGTACACGATGCCTGTTCTGCTTTCCTTCAGACCTCATTGAAGCCCAATACACAGAAATCTATTCATATGGTAACCGTTCTTATGCCACTAACTGCATATGTGATGAATGTGACATTGTTCTTGCACAAAGCAAATATTGACAGCACAGTACAAATATTTTATTCCAAATGCTTTTGTTCTTGGAGGCTCACCTCTGCTATAACTTGTTTTTTGTCTATTTAATTTGTGCATTGTGTTTTATGACCATTCATGCTGCCACCATTGTTTTGTTTTTTTTGTTTTGTTTTGTTTTATTTGCCGTGTGTGCGATAATTTTAATGAGCTATTCTATTGCTGTTGATTATTTATTACAGGAGGGAATTCAACAGTGGTTTTTACCTTGATTCAGACCTCTATAAATCAGGCAGAAGTCCGCGGAGATGAACATTAATTGTCGTTTTATGTGTGCCACTTAGAGACGATGGATATGCTTTTCAAATTAGATTTGGAAACTGAATCTACTTTGCCTCTTAGGTCTGTAAGTGTATTTTCTTTCATTCATCATTTTCTAAGATAATATTCATGAGCATGAATATTAAAGTAGTCTGAATCCAGTTTCCTGTTTTACTGCATGTCGTTAGCTTCATGTAGCTGTGAGTCACCTCCTATTAACAGTCAAAGAAGGAAGAAATGCTTCTTTTTAAACAAATAGCTGATTGTTAATGACCTGCCCTGTATTTTCCTTTTTCTTTGCCCTTCAATCACTATACACTCACCAGACACTATATTAGGTACACCTTTCTTTCATGTTACTTTCATGTTGTTTATGCAAATGGTTGGACTCCCTTTTATCTTCAGAACTGCCTTAATTCTTTGTGGCATAGATTCAACAAGGTGTTGGAAACATTCCTCAGAGATTTTGGTCCATGTTAACAGCATCACACAGTTGCTGCAGATTTTTCACCTGCACATCCATAACCTGAATCTCCCATTCCACCACATCCCAAAAGGGTTTCTACTAGACTGAGATCTGATGACTGTGGAGGCCATTTTAGTACAGTGAACTCCCTGTCATGTCAAGAAATCAGTTTGAGATGATCTGAGCTTTGTGATATGGTGTGTTATCCTGCTGGAAGCAGCGATCAGAAGATGGTACACTGTGGTCATACAGGGATGGACATGGTCAGCAACAATACTCAGGGAGGCTGTGGTGTTTAAACAATGCTCAGTTGGTACTAAAGGACCCAAAGTGTGCCAAGAAAATATCCCCCACACATTACACCACCAGCAGCCTGAACCATTGATAGAAGGCAGAATGGATCCATGCTTTGATGTTGTTTATGCCAAATTGTGACCCCGCCATCCGAATGTTGCTGCAGAAATCACAACTCATCAGACCAGGAAATGTTTTTCTAATCTTCTGTTGTCCAATTTCGGTGAGCCCATGTTAATTGTGCCTCAGTTTCCTGTTTTTAGCTGACAGGACTGGACATTTTCTCTTTTTCTGAACCAATCCCAGTGAGGGAAAATCCCAGCAGATCAGCAGTTTCTGAAATACTCAGACCAGCCATGCCACGTTCAAAGTCACTTAAATCACCTTTCTTCCCCATTCTGATGCTCAGTTTGAACTTCAGCAGGTCTATGTTGACAATGTCTATATGCCTAAATGCACTGAGTTGCTGCCATGTGATTGGGTGATTCAACATTACAGGTGTACCTAATAAAGTAGCCAGTGAGTGTAAATTGCACACCCACAATTATGTAGACACTGGAACATTACACCCCAAGATAGTGGTGTCCACATAATTTTAGCCACTATCTAAATTATCTACTCACTATACATTCTGATATAGTATGACTTTAATGTCATCAGATATTTGTTGTGCTTATTTTTTTATGACATTTAGTAAGCCATTTATATTCAGTTTTATTTTTGCTTTATTGATTTATTTTATTTTATTTTATTTTATTAATTTTTTTTAAGCATTTTACTTTATAGAGCAAATTTATTGTATTCTATAAAAGTTTTTACATAGCGTTTTATTGAATTTCCGTAATTTCAGATTTGTACTTACTGAGCTTCTTTTTCATGTTTTACTTTACTCATAATTGAGCTCCTGTGTTCAGTGTAATTTTAACTTTGATGAGCTGTTTGTTTAGTATTTTATTGAGCTTTCCACTTTATTTAAGGTATTCTGTTATAGGATGTATTTAATGCTTTGGCATCTGTAACACAGGGGTTTAAGCTTTGTCACTGTACTACAACTGATTTTAAAAAGGGAATGTTGCCTTGCCAGGCTGAATATGCTTCAATTTGAGGTTAGATTGTATAATACCATTTATTCATGAACATGGGACAACATTTGGCCAAGCCAAACAAGACTATTCTTACATTTTTATGTTTAAAGCATTTGGTTCAGTCTAACTGAACAAGTACAGGTCAAAGTAGTTGTTATTAAAGTTTGATAATAATTAAGCAAATATAAATCGACTTGGGCTCTCTGTTAGGATCCTCAGCAGCCAAATCATGGACACAAACTCTTTAGATATGACTGAGGAGACATCTGGTGGTTCAGCTGATTTACTGCAATAGGAATCAGAGATATTTGTACTATAGTTTGAACATTAACATGTTTATCCAGTCTTGTGCTAATTTTGCTGTAAAAGCTGTTAAAGATAAAAAAAAATTTTTTTTACATTTTTTAAAATTTTTAAAATATTTTCAAAAATATCCAAAGACATAGGAGTTGGTGACAGAATTATTCTCTAAACAGCATGATTCTTAACCAGGGACACCAAAACTGTCTCACCTCCAGGACATAGAGGAGCTGTTCAGCTTGTCATGCTTCCTTATGGCCTGCTGGACACCATCTCTCATTTCTTTTCTGCTCATCCCGTCCAGGTGTAAAACAGTCTCATACTTCTGTGCTGGGTCCTTGTCAGCGGTTATCCATGAGGACTCCCCCGGCTCTCCAGCGCAGGTGTCTGACCCCAGCTCCTCGTCCTCTTCCTCCCTGACCTGGTTCACAGGACACTGCCTCTTGTCAGGTGACGGAGCCCAGGTATCTAAGTAGTCCGCCCCGAGGGTGAGCATCCTCCAGGAGCCGAATGTGGCTGCCCGAACCGCTGGAGGGTTAAAAGGAATTAAACATGGTGATATTTCTGTTCGGTGGATATGTTATTTTACAAGTTTAAAGCCCACAGAAAAAATATATATAAATTTATAATACAAATTTTTATAAGTATATATATTTTTATACAGACTGCAGGCTTTCAAGGACTGCATCTTTTCCACCTCATGCTCACTGTATATATCTTGCCCATCACAGATATATCAGAAAAGGGGTATATGTTAATCATTATGCGCAAATGTGACTTTTTTTTTCTTTTACAGAATATAACACAGAAGAAGATGCTTTGGGTAATTTAGATATGGCACAAATGCATAATTGGTCCAGCAGATGGTCCAGGTTTATAGTTAATACCCTTAGCACAGCCTAGGACAGAAGGAATAGGGTGAGATGGAGGCAGATGATCGGCTGTGGTGACCCCTAAAGGGACCAGACAAAAGAAGAAGAAGAAAACTCAGATACAGGGTATCTGATATAAAAGCTATAAAAATAATTACATTTAAATTACATTTATACAGCACCTTTAAAAACAGAGTTTACAAAGTGCTTTGACAGACAAGCAAATGCAAAATACTTCATTCAAGCAGAAAGCTGGATATTAGGGACAAAAATAAAATAGTAAAAATTCAAGAAAAGCTGAGGCAGAAGAAAACATTAGACAAAAAGTATGTCAACATAAAAAAACAATTAAAAGAAAATAGTCAAGAAAACTGAAAAATACACACAAACAAAACAATATGAGATCATAAAATGACAATAAAACAAAGTTGCTAGGTCTGGCAACTTTATGCTTGTACTAACTCATTCAAGCCATTTTATATGTGCAGTAAGGGCTAATGGGAACAATAAAATAATAGCATACATACTGTATATGTGTAAATACACAAATGCTGGAATTTTTAAAAATTTGTATCAGCCCTAAAATTTAATTAATTGAAGGTGGTTGTGCATCCTGGCTCAACAAGGGGCACTTGGGCCTTCGTTAATGATATGAGAAAAACACCTTTTCTCCTCTTGCTATGGCAGGAGAAAATGTTCACTGTTAAAATGGCCTTAAGGCTGCTCAGTTTACCCTGAGTAAACTCTGAGATCCTAAACACTGTATACCCAATAGACTAACTTCTCCAAGCTTTCCCTAATCTCCCGAGATAATCGCAACCAATTTTACAGCACAGGTTCCCAAGAAGTTGCAGAGGCCTGTCAAATTAAAGGCTATTTTCAGCTGAGACACAGCTTCATGATTTTTGAACAGTGGAGCAACAACAAATCTCTGAAAGGAACAAAGTCTTTTAAATCAGTGTTTGCTTTTTATTTATAATATTCAATTAAATACAAAAGAATAAACTTAATTTTAAGTTGCTGTCTTCTTTTCTTGGCATTACTGATAACCTAAAGGGGAAGGTACTGACCCTCCAGTGAACCTAAAGCCCTTTACGCATGATTTACTGCCCTGATACAACAACAAAAACACATATCAAAAGTAAACATACAGACACATGAACAATCAAGAGGTGTTAAAAAACAGATTTAACATACCATAAACCACAGTGGATCGTCTCTCTGCCCATCTGGAGTAGTGAGGAATGGCTCTCTTCATAGCTGCTCAGTAAAGCAACACAGTTCACGCAGGTCTGCTGACAGGAGGCTCCCCTGTATGGCACCATGGGAAGGAGCACCAAGGACCAAATAAAAAGTTTCTCCCACCTTGGAATGCGGAAAGGCTTGCTTCCTGTCCTGCCAGCTAAGAACCTCCTTATCAGACCAACCATCTTTGATGCTCAGGCAGAAATTTCTCTGATTCAATTATCGACTCTGTTTTCGCTGTCCACCCTGGTAATCAGGAAGGGAGCAATCATCAGCCAGTTTATGAGACCTACAAGGCCTGCAGATGCACAGTCACTCACTTCCTGTGTTTTTTTCCTCCTCCTCCCTGGTGCTGTGGGGACATTTTCAATCCAAATCCACCGGGTGTCTTACAGCTTTGCTGCTTGATTGAACTGAATTGACTCAAATACAGCGTGAGTGACAGTATTGGACTTGAGTATTTCAGTTCAGAGGGAAATATTAAAGCTTTTACTTTTCTGTTTACCATCCATCTGACAGCTTTACTGTGCAGATTAAAGTTTTTAAGGTTGCAATGTAAAGTATTTTCAGTGCAGGACAGGAGAAAGTGTCTTGAAAAAGAATTCATACCCCTTGAACTTTTCCACATTTTGTCACGTTACAACCACAAACTTAAATGGATTTTGTTGGGATTTTATGTGATAAACCAACACAAAGTAGCACATAATTGTGAAGTGGAAGGAAAATGATACATGGTGTTCAAAAGTTTTTGCAAATAAAAATCTGAAAAGTGTGGGGTGCATTAGTATTCAGCCCCCTGAGTCAATACTTTGTCGAACCACCTTTTGCTACAATTACAGCTGCAAGTCTTTTGGGGTATGTCTCTACCAGCTTTGCACATCTAAAGACTGCAATTTCTGTCCATTTTTCCTTGCACAAAAGCTCCAGTTCAGTCAGATTGGATAGAGAGAGTCTGGAGAACAGCAATTTTCAAGTCTTGCCACAGATTCTCAATAGGATTTAGGTCTGGACTTTGACTGGGCCGTTCTAACACATGAATATGCTTTGATCTAAACCATTCCATTGGAGCTCTGGCTGTATGTTTAGGGTCGCTGTCCTGCTGGAAGGTGAACCTCTGCCCCAGCTCAAGTCTTTTGCAGCCTCTAACAGGTTT
>VUQI01059994.1:2812-22385 GCA_015106735.1 Paratilapia polleni | reverse complement strand
TCTTAGCTAACTATAGGCCGATCTCTAACCTTCCTTTTATTTCTAAAATTCTTGAAAGAGTAGTTGCAAAACATCTGACTGATCATCTGCAGAGGAATGGTTTATTTGAGTTTCAGTCAGGCTTCAGAATTCATCACAGCACAGAAACAGCTCCAGTGAAGGTTACTAATGACCTTCTCATGGCCTCTGACAGTGAACTCATCTCCAGAGCATGTTTTGGGCGTATTGCCATCTTGGTCATCTTTCATCTGGAACAGCCCAAAATCCTACAATATATACCCAGCCTCAAACTTGGTGAATTCTCTTCTTTAAGAGTTGTTTCAATCATACTATTACCATTAGTTGTAATGGAGTATGGTAGTAATAACATTTTTCTCAGATGCATTCCCTGGTCAGACACTCTGGGACTGAATTAGCCGTACATTCACACACACATACACTTACCAACACCTGTAAAGTAAACCGATTCTTACTTGTTTGTCTTGTCTTGTATGTGCTGTTTTGTTTCTCCTCAGTGTCTTTGTCTATGTCTACTGTTTTGTAACAAAGAAAACAAAAAAGACAGAGGTCATAATATGCACAGAACTTCTTTGTAGTGTAGTGAACCTAAGTGTTAAAAATAAACCTCTGCAGCCATAAAGTTAAAAAAGAAGCTGCTTCAATAACCCATAGCAATGACCTACTTGTTTTTTTATTTTTTTTATTTGTTTGTTTGTTTGTTGCAGAACAGAAAGAAGGTTGATCTGACAGGAGAACCTTCTTTTCCCAAGAGTGCACTGGACAATGAATGAAAGACTCGAAGACTCCTTGAAGTTTTTTTGGTTTACTTTCCATCTTGTTCCTAAAGGAAAAACTAATGCCAAGATCTGAGCTGGCAGTACTTGTTGGCAACGCGGCAGAAGATGACAGATTGGTAAGCAAATGTTAGCAAGGCTAACTCAGTGAACTAAGATAGTGAAAATGGTAAACAGTATAAATGCTAAGCATCAACATGTCAACATCCTTACTGTGAGCGTTTAGCTCAAAGCATTACTGCGGCCAAGCACAGTTTGAAATTGATAAAGGCTTTTACTGAATCAGCAAAGTCATTTAAGTCTTTCACCCACACCAAGCGACACCTTCTAATTATAAGATTGTTGCATGTGGATCCAGCCCTGCAGAACATTGCTAATGACATTTATGAGTCAAATATCCGCTGCCATTTTGACACCTGTAAACAAACTGAGTCACAACAGAGAGTGAGCAATTATATTTTTTACTTAACAACAGAATTCAGTCATTCGGGGGTGGAAACCTGGTTTCCCTTTTGGTTTATTTAAGGGCTTTATAGCAAAAATGGCTGAAGACAATGGTAAAGAAATTTACACGTATGCTGTTAACCTTTGATTTCTTCAGAATATTTAAAGTCATCTGTTACAAGAGGTTAAAGGCAGCTTGTCCTTCTCTAATGACAGACGACAAAGGTTCAGGTTAATTCTTGAGCTTGATTTACAGAAATCATAACATCACAAGCACACACTTAAATGGCAGTTATTGCAAAAGAAAAATCTTTCAAGTATTGCATGGGTAAAATCAGAGTAGTTTTTTACTTTCCTTGTCAGTAGGTGGTGACAACAATGTTTATATATCAAAGTCTAAAATGCGATTACTTCAGGTAGGTGTCACAGGTTTGCGCTTGTGAAACACAGACTGTACATAAAAGATGGACACAGCCACCTTGATGTCACCCATTGGTTTGTGGGCTACCATTTTAAAGACTGAAATCTGGCATTTTGGCCCATGCCATATTGTGTGTGTGTGTGTTTTGTATTGTTGTGTTTTCTGTTATAAAAATGTGAATTTTAACATCAGGCTCTATGGGCAATGACTATCTTCTGGAGTAAGCCTCAAGTGGCCATGTAAGGAACTGCAGTTTTTGGCACTTTGGTTTTGGCTTCATTTTTTAGCTTCAGAAGTTGCCACTTTGCATGAAACTTATGTCAGAATTAACAAGAAATATTTCCTTTGGGAAAACTGCAGCCTGATAAACTCCATGGATGAGCCATTCAAAAGCCAGATTTTTAGTTAGAGGAAAGAACAAAACAGACATTTAACCAATTTCATAGATTTTGACCATGACTTCACATTTAGAGTCCAGAAAGGTTAAGGACATGATTTTTGATTTGATTCCTGATTTCTCACTTTCCTGCACAGCCAGAAAACTACAGATGAGAGAACTTTCCACTCAAACTTACTTCATCTCTGGTAAACTTTCCCTCCTATAGTGGGAGTCATTACAGAGCAAAGCTGTGGAAACTCACAGTGGGATGACTGAGAAGTCTCCTAATGGTACGAAGAATGACAACATGGATGAAAGCAGGGCTACATTTAGACTTTTAGTCATCATACAATCATTTAGACATCACACAACAGACCTGCGGTCCATTATCTAGTGTGACACACTTCCACTAAAACTGTGAAGACCGGCTAAACAGGAATCAAAGGTGTAATATTACACTTATTTCTAAAAGCTGCATTCTGTGATTATATCAGAAAATTGTGATTGTGTTATTAAACTATACTAGGCAAGCTATGCAACAGAGCAAGATGCATTCATTTGTGGTTGCTTATGCGTGAAGTTAGGAATAAAGAGGGTATAAGCCATTAGCACTGCTACTTTGACTGTAAAAAAAAAAAAAAATCATATTGCATTAGGTTTACTTCACTTATCAACCCTTTATTTAACACCCAGTCCAAATCCTACTGGTTCCTTCTGACGACATACAGTCACGAAAATATGTACACCCTCTTTCAGGTTTAAGGTTTTACATATCAGGACATAATGAAAAAAAAAATCTGGTCTTTACCAGGTTCTAAAATTATTTAAATACAACCTCAGATGAACAGCAACACATGGCATGATACACCTTGTCATTATCTATTTAACAAAAACTAAGCAGTTTTTGCAGTTTCTCTGAGCATTGCATGGTATGACATTGGAGTGAATTTGCTGGGACGTCCACACAAATGTTTTCCACTTGTGAATAATCTTTCTCATGAATGATGGATTTCAAATTGTTTGGAAATGGCCTTATAACCCTTCCAAGACTAAAGGGCAGCAACAATTGCTTCTTTAAGACCATTGCTGATGTCTTTCCTCCTTGGTCTTGTGTTAACACACACCTGAATACTCCAGACCTGCAAATTGCCAGAATGTCAAGTATATTTGATTAGCAGCACCTAGCTGCTACTTAACCTCTTAATTCCTATGGAAGTGATAAGGGTGTACTTGGTTTTTCACACACTTTTTCTCCATTTTAGCTTAGTTTTTGTTAAATGAATAATGACAGTATAATATGTCACGTGTTGCTGTTCATTGGAGGTTGTACTTACTTAATTTTAAGACCTACTAAAGACAAGATAGTTTTTTAATGTCCTGATTTGTAAAACCTTAGAATTGATAGAGGGTGTACTTTCTTTTTCACGTGATTATACAAACGTCATAGCTCAAGAACTGCATTTTTATTTAATGCATCTGTGATGAGTCATCTGCATACGTCTACTTGGATCCCAGGGCAGACATCTGAGTGCAGTTCAATATATTAATTCACAGACTGCTGACATTCCAGAAAAGCACACTTGACTTAAGAGGTTGCACATACAGCTTTCCTTTTTTCATGAACTCTTGCTGTCAGTAGCTCACCATCATATTTGTTAATGCACATTTATACAATTTCTCCAATGACATAAACTCCTGAATATAGTATCTATAGTATGTGGATGTCCTCACTCTATGTACAGGTCAATAGCCATAGACACAAGTGTAACTGAAAACCATGATTTTACCTTACAACAAGATTTTAAAAAAGCACCATTCATTTTATTCTGAATGAATAAATCTTCAATGTTGATTGAAGAAAAATGTCAGATTCAATTTACAATGTCAAACACACATAATAGTAATTTTTGTTTCTAAACTAACTATAGTTTTAAACAATTTAAATCTGTTACTTTACGGTATTACTAAACCAGATTCTATTATAGTTACATGCATTTGTCACTTCTTAAAAAGCTAGAGAAGCTCCTGTCAGCTAAGAACAGGAAACTGAGGCTACAGTTAGCACGAGCTCACCAAAATTGCACAATTGAAGGTTGGGAAAACGTTGCCTGGTCTGATGAGTCTCAATTTCTGCTGTGACACTCAGATGGTAGTGTCAAAATTTGGGGTGAATAACATGAAAGCATGGATCCATTCTGCCTTGTATCAACGATTCAGGCTGATAGTTGTGGTGGTGTAATCATGTAGTGGATATTTTCTCCCCAAACGTTTGGCCCATTAGTGCCAGTTTAGCATTGTTCAAACACCACAGCCTACCTGAGTATTGTTGCTGACCATGTCCATCCCTTTATGACCACGGTGTACCCATCTTCTGATAGCTGCTTCCAGCAGGATAACATGGCATGTCACAAACTCAATGTTTGGAATGTTTCCAGCAGTTCTGAAGGCAAAAAGGGGTCCAAACCAGTACTAGCAAGGTGTAACTAACAAAGTGGCCTGTGAGTGTATAATTCATCTCCTAAATGAGATGAACCTCATAAGAAAAAAATTTAAAACAAAACAATGCAAAACTCTGTACAAAACCAAGTCAATACCCCAGTGTCACTGTCCATGGTGCTGAAGTTCTTTTTCAGTGTTTTCCAGGGTCTAATACATCTGTTGAATTTCTTATTGCTCAATTCTTCTTCTCTGTTGCAAAATTTACAAGTTCAAGACTTTCTTTAGTAAGTAATCATGTAATAATGCAGTAATGACAACTGATAATGTCAACAAGCCACAATAATTTTAACTTGTAATTTCATAGCAATTCTTCAAATGAAGTAACTTTATTTGGTGTATAAACATATATTTTTCACAGTGGGTGTGCTCTACATTTCTTGACATTGCATCTGGTGTCATCATCTCAAGATGGTCTGTATTTTCTTACTGACTGGCTGATTTTTTCAAAGGGTAAAGATTGCTTGTGCCTGAGTGACAGTGAATGTAAAGAAATGACATAACTGTCCTAAAAAAAAAGATATGAAGTGTGTACAGCCATTGGCAACACTGTGCTTTTTTTTTCTTTTAATAGATCCTGGTAGGATCGCCACACAGGAAAACCTGCTTCTCTAGGCACTGAAAATGGTTAAGGCGAAAGAAATGCACTCAGGGTGTATCCAGTTTTTTCATGTCAGTGTCACAAATCTTTATGTCAATCAGATGAAACCCACAGGGATAAAGTAAAGGCCACTTGGTGCTTCGTGCTCATATGTGTCGACATGTTGTCATCTACACAGTCACGTTCATGGTGTTTTCATCGAGAAGGTCTGATTGGTTGACCACGGATAGCAATACCTATTTTGAACCAATGAAAATTTGAGAATAAATAAAGACTGTATAACAAGAGAGATAGCATTCTATTTTAATGTAGAATCTTCAGGATTATAACAGTCTGCATGCTGTTTTTGACCCCCAAACACTTGGTTCCTTATTAAAAACACTCACACAACTTTCCTTAGATGGAAAAAAGACTTTGACAGCTTAAAGATTTTAGCTTTAGACCCCCCCACTAAATATACTTTTGTCCTAAAACTTGGGATCATCTTGTTGTAAAAGGCACTGATTTTTTTCTAATCATCAAACAATCAGCCAGACAAAACACATCAGCTTTGAAAAATAAACCAAAATTTTTTATTTGGTGAGTGGTGTACATCACTATATACGCTAAAGGCAGGTCTATGCACAGTTATAACTTCTTTGCTCTACATACTGAATAATGTAAAGTGATTATATGCAACTGTGTCCCTTCAATATGTGTCCTCCTTGCCAGTGAATCCCCCTTTTTAACGTGAAAAGAACATGTACAACTTCTCTATGACAACTCAGATCATGATTGCAGTATTGAAAATTATTGGGACAACACTTTAATTCGAATTTAACACAACTGTATGTTAAAGAACAATAAATCTATTGAAATCACCCTATTGAAACAGAATTAAACAAATGTTCCATTGTCATTCTATACAACTATTGTTCTATCAGTAAATGGGTCAACTGAATGTTTATAAAGCAATAATTTACAAATGGCACCATTGGCTTGAAGCCAAATAAATCAGATGTTCCATTTATAGTTGACTGGGCCAATGTTTCACTTAAATCTGAAAGGGCTGCAGATATCTTAAGATTAAAATAAATACATAAAAACCAATGCAGTTTAATTAACATTCAACATGTCAAATATTTCAATGATTAATCAAATTTAATGGAAAGGTTGTAGCATTAGACATAATTAGGAGAATATGTCCATCGAAAATTAATAGAAAAAAGTAATCTTAAAAACAAAATGTAACAAATGTCCTGCTGAAATTTGCATAAAGCTGTAATTCCTAAAAGTTAACAGTGTTAATGTTCCACTGAAGATTAATTGTACCTTTCCTCCACTGACAGTTAATGAAACAAGTCAGAATTTAATCACACAGATGCTCCATTCAAAGTTAATATGGCAAGTGTTGGTTATTTGAAACCAAAGTAAATATATTGACTAAAATTCAGTGGGAAACATTATGTTCAGTGTGCAAATGAAATTTTACTGCCCAGTGTTATTATTATTTTAGTCAAACTTGATTGTGCCATTTAAATTCCTACAAGAAAGAAGTCCTACTAAAAGCTGATGGGGCCGGTGTTCCATAGACAATTTCTTGGACAGTTTTTCCACAGGAAGTCAAACCTTTGTGAGTGAAGGTTTGTGAGAATAATCAGATTTATCTTCCATTCAAAGTTGCATATTGGCCAGTAAAGCTACAGCTGCAGTATGTCCACTGAAAATCAGTGGGTATGCTATTAAAAAAAAAACTCTTCTATTAATATTCAATGGCTAAAATGTTCAACTGAAAGTTAATGGGACAAATTTCTCTTAAATTTAATACTATTGTGGTTCAATAGAAATGGTTAACGGAACAACAGCAATCTGCTTTTTATATTCACTGCTGCCATTTGCTGACTTCAAACACATGCATGTTGCTCAGTGTGGCCCGAAGAATCTTTCATATTTAGTATAGTGTATATATGTTGTATATGTACAGTGTAAACATGTACTGCATGGATGAATAGATAGATAACCACATTGGAGAACACATCATTGTCGGTTGATCTGACTTTTGAATGTCCTTTGGATTAATACTGTATCGTGTTTCTTGAATGAGCGGTTTCATGAGGATGACTTGAGGTATTCACTTGAGCATGGGCTTCTCCTCAAAGTGGCTACAAGAAAGACAGCAAAGAACAGACAGAGAAGAAGGTTATTCATCGTGAAAAACTGCATAGCATTGACTGAGAGCATAGCACTGATACAGTAATATATTTCCACCTCTTGACGTCCCTACATTGGCTCATTTATAGATTTGTTGCATCCTTAACTTGTGCATAAACAAGAAAGGATGTAAAGGTTTGACAATAGCAGACCTTTAGCAATATATTGCAGGAAAAAGAGGCTTAATGTAATTCAGACATTTTATTTTGTCCAGCAGAGCAGCTCCATTGTCATTGTTTACATACTTTGAGTACTGTCTGCAGCACATGTGGCAGAGTAGCATCAAAACTGAGCAGATGGTGAGGTGGAGTCAGACAATGTCTTCACCTTATGTTAGCCATTTTTAAAATACATTTTTATAAAGTTAATAATCTAATGATATTGGAATTTTTTTACTCTTTATAAATCTGCACCAAATCGAGCAAGAGTGTGGCTTTGGTAGGGAATGAATTATGTCAATGTGGGCCAGATATACAGTGTAATTGTACAAATAACTGTTTGTAGGTGTGTGTGTCTGCACTTACCAGCTGATAGTTGTTTAGGAGATGGTCTACGTTTATGTCGTCATAGCTCTCCTGGAAGGTGTTGGGTTCGTCCCTGGACTCCTCGGGGTCACTGGTTACAGGATCTTCTAGGCTGTGTGGTGTGAATATGGGGGAGAGAGAGGGAAGTAAAAGGTTAATGCACATTTATTTTATTTCTACAAGTTTAACTGAACATCTGACAGGTCTAAATAATCTGAAAGCGTTGTCTTTCTTCCTTCCCAATATATAAATGTTCTTTCAGCTCCATTTTTTGTCAGTGTCTGCTTCTGTTCATCCATAAATAATTCCAGCAATTGAGAAAGCTTGTTTTGTTTTAGGCCAAAGCCAGGAAGCACATATGTGTGAATGTTATCGATGTAATATCTTTTTGAGGATGAGTTAACATTAAGGCATGTTTACTGAGTCAGCTGAAAAGTGAATGTAAGGAGGACTTATTCCTACCTTCTCTTTCCTGTTAAGACTGAGTTCAGGTACTTCTTGACAGCCATCTGTTTGCGGAAGCGGCTGTAGTTGTCTGTAAAGATAGCGTCTGTGTGACGCTTCGCTGGCTCGTCCATCAGCTCGTCACTGGACAGGAGAGACGACAGCAGAGTGATACCACAGTTCAGAGGGCAGCAGGTTTCAGTGCAAAGCCAGTGCAGCTTAGGGTCTGTGACTGATGTTATCTTGGTGTGTTTGAGTGTGTTCCTGCAGACTATATAAAAATATGTGATGTAATGTCATTGATTAACCTTTAAAATATTTATCTTATTACAAAATACATCAGCAAGCTCTTTTAATTGCAAATATCAGTAGGTCCTCTGGTACCAAAATAGTAAAACAAGATGTGTGTTAAGTGTTCCCCAATGTGTAAGTCAGAACATTTATGGTTTATAAAGGTAATAAAGCTTTCATATATTCATATTTCTCTTCATTATATGGCTAGGTGAATTTTTCAGTGAAATAAAATATAAACTTTTGGTGTTTTTTTATGAAGAATTAACAAAGTAATTTTCAAACAAATTTATAATTTTATTCATTTTAAAACGCATCTAAATGCTCTTCTAGTCCGGACTTGACAGGTGTACACACAAATTTATTAAGCCTAAAAATGCATCATCATATCTATTTTAATAATTATTAACTATGAGAAATAAACCTGCTGTCTGAGGGACTATCTGGACGGAGCGGTCGCCTACCTGACCCGCTTTCCAATCAGAGACTCCAGGTACCTCCGCGCTGATAGCTGTCCCAGGAGTTTGCTGTATCCGCTGGTGAACAGACCGTCTGCGTGTCTCGTCGCTCTGCACAGATTCACAGGCCAGATACATTAAAACGTAGATACTTCTAATGCAAACTAAAACAAACAGACGCGCAGTGTGCTTAGAATTGTACCAAAAAATGGTTTATAGTGGGCACAGCTTTTGCTATATGAAAAATCCAGCAACTTTATTTGCCATTATAAAGTATCTCTGGTTTTACTCCCTAAATGTACTAGCAATCGTAAATTATCAAGAAAACAACTTCTTGAATAGTTCCAAATTGGTTGCCATTGTAAAAGTAAAATACCTGATATTTAATGAACAAATCGCCTGCGTCATGTTATTTTATTATTAAGAAGACTTTTTCTTTCTCTTTTCAGTTTCTCTTCTCAGTTGCAAATCCATATGATTAACTAAACCAGTAACTGAAATAATTTAGTCAAGAACATAAAAGTTTCAGGAGTCCGAAGACAAACTTGTCCATCCTGTCATACAGCGCTGGGTACATTTTCCTCTCTGTAGCTTTTGTTGGAAAGAACACGTGTTTCCTCTCACCTCGTGGATGTGTGCGGTAGACTCAGGGTCCGGGAGTACAACACACTGCACAGGGCTATTAGGAGAAGCAGGTGGGGGCCGGTTCGTTGTACCATCGCTTTATACCTGAGAATGGAAATGGTGACGGGTTATTCTCCTTCGGTCCTGAATACAGTGAGCGTATCTGATCGTGCAGACAGAGGAAGGATATCCATTATCTGGAATTGCGCACAACGGTCCAGTTCAAATTCTTGACGCAAATGCAAGAAAGAGAGGAATATTTTAAACACCGAAAGCTATATGGAGAACAAACTTTGACAAACCTCCCTTTTGATGCTGATTTTGACAGAGGGAAGACAAGAAGTCACCGGAATCCAATGCGCAATTGCGCACGTCGCAGGTACCTGGTAGGGTGAATATTTAATTTCACGTACCAAATACTTTGGCTCTGTTTGCACGACTAACCTGAAACCACATTGAAATTATCGAGGTGCTGGAAACCGGGGTGTATATTTAATTCAAATGAGTTATTGATAAAACGCTTACCATTTCCAGTAAATTTACCACCGGGAAATCTAAAAATCTCAGTCGTTTTCTGCTTCAAATTTTCGTTTTTACCTACTCAGTTCTCTGACTCTCGACCCAGTGAAAGTTGAGTGTTGACTGAAGAAACTAAAATAAAGCGTTTAGCTTCGGAAGACTGTTAGGATAATAACCTCACCAAACTTCTCAATTAACCCAATTCAGTTAAAGTCAATTTTGACAGGAAAGAAAAAGATCTGGCGCAGTCCCATGCGTAATTGCGCACGGCACGGATGTAACGAGGAGTTTTACTACTGTTCTCTGAGAAGCTGCAGTTTTGTTTCCATCGCAAACTAAATGTAATACCTCGAGATGCTTTTTAAACCATTACGAGTAATGTATTCAATGAAAAAGTCAACATGCGGTTATGTGGAGAGAGTTATCCAAAAGCAATTGGAAGCGCACAAAACACACACACACACACACACACACACAAAAAAGTCACCAAATACGGAAAAGAAACGCGCCTTCTAAAAGGAACCATAGCATCACTGTTATATAAATAAAAAATCTTACATGTGCACTAGAGAAAGTTGTCTGCTTTGGCTCTCTCCGCTGCGCTGCCCAGAGTCCTGATATTGAGTCGCTGCTTTATGTCCACACTGCTGATCCGATGTTTCCTCGCTCTCTTTCTCTTATGTCTTTCTGTTCACCTTCAGCTCTGCAGCCGTTTTATACACCTGGATATTTCTCATAAAGTAGGAGGGTTCATCAGACTCATCGGGGGCCTGACACGTCAGTAGGTCGCTGCTTTCGTCATTGGTGTTGCTCACGGTCGTAACCAAAGAGGCCTATGGTGGACTTAGTGGGGAGTGTTATTCTGTTTCTTCTGATTAATCGCAGGAATAACTAACTTATATGCCAGGGTTGATGATGTTGACTCATCTGATCATTTCCCCATGAGCTCCTTATAGTGCAGGTCAGGGAGAAACTTGAAATTGGACTGGAAATGAAACTGAATAGCCCTGAGACCTGAAGATAAACTAGTATAAGAGTTAAACAGGTATAAACCTAAAAGTTTGTGTGTTTTATACTTTAATACTTTTATACCAGCCTTTTGTTCTCATCCTGAAAGTGACATCTGAATAGTGTGTGGATGTTTATTGTGGATGAATATTTTCTTACATTTTCTGAGGCACAGTAGTGATCATGTTCTTGATTTTTTGTTCTGGCATGTAAAATCTTTAGTGCAAAATGTCTTAGAACCATTATAGAACATTGATTTTAAACCAAACTTAAAAAAAATGTCAGATATTCTTGCTGGAAATGCATTTATTCTGTAAAAAAACTACTTTCTTTGACTGAGCTAATTTTTAAAAGGCTTCCTGGTTTCTGAAGCAAAGTCCTCAGAATAAATTTAACAGTAAAAAGTGTAATGTAGTGCCACTGTGCCAATTTAAAATAATTTATCATTCTCTTCATTTTTATTCTAAAGCCAAATCTTCTTTCCAAATCATCTTTTTAGTCAACACTTCATTGTCACAGAAATACCAGTATATATGAAGGACTAAATGACACAAAGTACAAATCAGAAAGAAACTACAAATAAAGCAGTCAAGCCTGTAATATAAAAAATCATCTGACAAGAAATAAAACTGTCTAATGTGTTAACAGGCTGACATGTCTGATGAACACTTGTGATAACTGTGTGTGGAGATTTGGCCAACTTTAGTCTCTCAACCCAAGTTTAAATTGCCCTACAAGTTATGAATCTTTTTAATATAATGTATAGGATTGAAGGAGATGTGTTTTAGCTCAACCAGCATATATCTCATTCATTATTCTGTCATTAACACAAACAGTAATTCCACAACAATGTTACCAAACTCCTCTACTGCTGCCATTTATATCTACTAATTTAAATACACAAAAGTGAGTACTGAGCATTGCTCATGGGGCTGAAAAGAAAATGCCATGGATCTTGCAGATTACACCTCTACTAAACACAACAAAACATTTTACAGGGCATTTGCAAGGCACTGATGCTGTTTTCTATTTCAGGTTGTGTTGGGCTTTAAACAAAAGAACACCATACAGGACTGAAGTGTTCCTGAGTCCACCCACAGTGTCCCTGATGAGTCTGATTTGCTCTGCTGGAATGGCACAGTGAAATAGCCGTGACGTCAGCTGGTGCCTCATCCATCCATCTTTCCATCCACCCAAATGAGTGTGAACCATTTAGCCAATATAGCTGGAGAGAGAAAAGATGATTGGCTCAGACACGGGAAACACAGAGAGAAAACATGACTGCATGGCGCCTTTAGGTGACAGAGTACAGAGCTGGAAAAAAAAAAAGAAAACCCAGCCCTGAAAAAATACACAAGCGTTGTATTGAATTAAACAGATAAATTGAGTCCTGTTAAATTATGTTTTAACTTGCATAAATTTTGCTAATAGTTTTAAGATAGAAAGCATTTTGTTAGTAGTGTCATCGTCACTGGTTTTGGTTCCAGGGTTTTGAGTTGCTTGGAGTTTTTTCTGTTTGGTTTCATTGCCTTTCTAGTGCTTTACGTTTTTGATTATAATTCTGTTGAGTTTTTGATTCCTGTTTTGATTTCATTATAGATCTAGTAATTCTGAGCATTAGTTCTTGTTGTATTTGAGTTTCTGTTTAGTATCTTTAGAGGTTTTGATGCCTGTTTAGGTGGTTTACTGTTCTAGTCTTAGTTTTGAATCATTGGTTTTTCTTTAGCTTCAGTTTCTGTTTTAAGTTAATTTCTCAAGTTTTTAGTTACCTTGGTGTCTGTTCATTCCTCTGTCTTGTCTTCCTGTCTTTATGCCTTCATCCTCCAGTGTTCCCTTGTCTCTGTCTTCATGTTTAGTGTGAGTATTCTTGTCTCTGTGTTTAGTAATGTGTTTTTTGGTTTGTTTCCTGTTTTATTTTGATAAATCGTTTTCTCTAGTGTCTTATTTGGGGGTTTCTGATTCTCTTGATGACTTTCAGTTGTGCTTTGTTCCCCTTCTGTTTCTCATTCTTAATCAGCCCTTGGTGTATAAATAGTCCAGACTTTCACTTTGTAAAATTATCTGTTGTCCTCCCTGGTTTTGGCCTGTGCATATCTTTGTCCCTCATCTCTGTTCCCAGCTCCAGAACCATCTGTACTCCATTTGGGACTTTTTCACCTTTTGAGATTTAAAAAAAAAAAAAATTTATTTTTTGGTACTAAACTGATGATGATGACTCTCAGCTTAAATAAAGCTCACCTTTCCTTTTTTCATGAAGTTCTACATTTGCTTTTCGGTCCAACTTTGTACTGACTCTTAACAGTTAATGCCTTAACATTTATTACTTTAACAATGTTGATAACAAAAAAAATTCAATATTTAAGTATTCACCTTTTTTCAGTTTTATCATTTTTTCCACAAATGTTATTCTGAGTCTTTTGTTTTCGTTTTTTTCTGCATATGTATTTGTTACGACAGACTGGCGACCTGTCCAGGGTGTACGCCACCTCTCGTCCTATGGCAGCTGGGATAGGCTCCAGCCCCCACCCACAACCCTGAATAGGATAAGTGGAAGAAAATGAATCGATGGATGTATTTGTTACACAGCTTTTACCTGCACCTGAAGTTGCTCTGACTCTGTTATTTATTTAATGATGTCAATCATTTTACATTAATTGTAACTGTACTACTGATATTTCTGTGTGCTCCTCTTACATTTTTGTATATGTGCCTGTCCTGGAAGAAGACTGATCTTCTCTTGCTCTCTGACTTTTTTTTTCCCCTGGTAAGTGTCTTTCTTCTGGAATTTTTCCACAACTGATTTGACTTTTGTTCTTATTAGGGGATAAAGGGTCTGAAAACAATATCCACGTCATGACTTTAAAATCAAACCTTCCGCTAAAACCTGCTCACTCTAAGATATACAGTAACAGGTTCTAATAATGTAAAACTCATCAGCAGCAAGTTATGCATTCTCTAGCAAGGACCACAATGCAAATAAAAAATGTTTATTGATATTGAAGATGACAGATGAAGGAAAAGAAACAAGCTAGGCCTGAGGCTGATCTTTGGAGAATGCTGAATATCGGTAGCTGCTCCACATCTGGCAGATCTCCCTGGTACCTATCAGAGAGGATGACAAACAGAGAAAGAGGGAGAGCGGTTAGGGCACAGAACAATAGGCTGGGTGTGGTCCTGGTCATCAACTTCAGATAAATTATCTCCAAGACAATAGAAAACTACATGATTTGTGTTTAACTTTGAGACTTAAATTTTAACCTACGTGCTATCCACTCTCTGAGAAATGAATCAAATTAGTGCAGTTCTTTTTTTAAATTGGCATGCCATGTAGAGAACACCTTCAATCCAAGGTCTTTGTTACTGTGAGTTGCACAAAACAGCTACTGTACAATTTCATTAAAAACTATACAAACTGCAATGGGAAATCCTATAACCTAACACTTTAAGTCATTGCAGAATCCAAGTAAAAATAATTGAAACCAAGAAAGTCAGGGAAATGACATGGAAAACAAATAAGAACATAAATTTCTCATTGGAGGGCCAGATTTGTCCCATTATCTGCCACTGTGTTAGGGTTTCTGCTATACACTACTCACATTGTTTTGAGAAAATATTAGCAGTAAGTGACACTATATGTGGCATTTAATGCATGGTTTTGCTTTACATGCAGTTCGCATTTTGCTTTACAACCAAATCTAAATGTTCTGCATTATGATCTCCTATTACTGAATATATGTATTAAAGCTGATTTAAACAGTATTTACATAGCAGTAACAGATCCTGTAATGACAGAGGTTTCCGCATTTACATGTCTTTCAATTCATTGAAATCCTCCCCTCCACATTCCCTGTACCCGACCCTTTTCAGAGGAAAGTTTTTGTTTGTTAAGCCACTTAACACTGACCTATGAATCACTGAAACATAAAAAAGGCACCTAACTCAAGGGATGAACTATTGTTGTGTCTACACATAACAGACAACTTAGCAAAGAACCAATTTTAAATTGGATCTTTACGCACTTTGTTACTAGCAGCCTGTCAAAAAAAACACACAATTTGTTCCCATTTCTTTAGTTGAATCTATAAAGATACCAAAAGTAACACAGTTTGACAGGCATAAAATAATATTTTTGCACCAACAAGGAGATTCCCAAACTGCTACTGGCTGAAAACTTGGCATATCTCAGCGTGGTGTGCAATGTGTCCTTAAAAATGTGAGGGAACTGGACAAGTGAAGGACAAAAGAACCAAGAAAGAACTAAAAGAGCCTAAAAAAAAAAAAAAACTATCCACAGTAACTATGCACAATTATCTACTGTTTACAGATGAACAGTATCGGAAACTCATGTTCTTAAGAAATAGGGAAAAATCCAGCAAAGACCTGACACAGGACCTGAGAGATGCAGCTGGCCTTTCAGTTGATCCATCTACTGTTTGCCAAAGGGTGGCTGTCAAGAAACAGTTCTTAAGGAAGGGAAAATGATGGAAGCTCTGTCATGGTTTGGGGCTGTATTTCAGCCAGTGTTGTTGGGGATCTTGTCAAAACTGAGGGAATTATGAACGCAGAAAAGTACAGTATCAGATTTTCATCCACCATGCAATACCATCTGGAAAGCATCTGATTGGAAACTGCTTCATTTTTCAGTGATCCCAAACACACTGCCAATGCAGTAAAAGCATACCAGGAAAGAAAAACACACAATGGAACACTATCAGTCATGGACTGACCTCCCCAGAGCCCGGACCTCAACATTACTGAAACAGTGTGGGATCATCTTGACAGAGAACCGAACAAAAGGCAGCCAACATCCAAAGAAGAGCTTTGAATGTCCTTCAAGAAGCCTGGAGAACTATTCCTGAAGACTACTTAAAGAAATTACAAGAAAGCTTGTCTTAGAGAGTTCAGGCTGTGCTGAAGAATAAAGGTGGTCATACCAAATATTGACTTTCAAGCTACAAAATCTGTTTTTGTCTTATTTACTATATTTCCATGTATGTTTGCACATGTTTTAATAGATTGCTGCACCTATTTCCCATTTTTCCAGGCAAAATATAAAGAAATGAGGGGTGGCTCAAGACTTTTGTATAGTGCTTTTGTAGGGTCTTTACCCTAAAATATAAAGTGCCTTGAGGCGACTGTTGTTGTGATTTGGCGCTATATAAATAAAATTGAATTGAATTGAATTGAGTGCTGTACATCACAGATATATGTCAGTTTTAGTAGGTTTAAGGATCTGTCTTTATTTGTCTCATTAGAAGTGTTTTAGGAGGTATCCCTACCATGGTCACACCTCCGAGATCTGACTATAAATTTCTTGATTTCCTCACACTCAGGTTGGGTAATATGCAGGCCAGTGAAAACCACAGCCACCGAAGCTACATTTTAATGCATTTTGTAGTTAATGATACATGTAAATTATGTCCATTTGTAATCATGTTTAAGTGCAGTCTCTGGTGTCTGGTAGACCTCTTAATTGGACAGGGGTCCTTGTGTAGCCTAGCTGTCTGATTGTACTGTCACACTGAATAACGGTAGCAGCTCTGTCCACAGCATAAATTAAGGTTTAAGTTTTAATGCTTGGTAGCCATAACATTTTCATCAATTTTTAGCTAATATTTGCATCATACTGGCAGAGAGTAATATTCAAGAATTTGTTTCAAGTCTAAAGTTTTGCAGTGTACAAGCCTGAAAAACTGTCATTTAGACTTACTGGAATTTATGAACAGATGCCATACAGTTGCTTTCTGATCTGAAGCATATTTGTTTTCCTGTGTTCCCCTTTTCTGTTTACTGTTGGTGTTTGTGACTAGAGGACCTCGCAGTTTGGAGTAAACAGTTTGTATTGAATCAGGAAACACAGTGACTTTTCGTGGCATTTCCTAGTGAATGTTGATAAAAGCAGAAAACAATGACCCATACAAATAGGCTGTAAGTGCTCACATCAAGACTAGTATTACGGCTTAATGAGGTTGACCCACTTTCTTACTTTAAAAAAAAAAAAAAATATATATATATATATATATTTTGTTAGATAACAGTGTCCCTGTTGTTTTGTTGCTGTGCCTGAGTTAAGGTTTGACCATATCTGACCAGAGCCTCAGGCGAGCTCAAAGCCACACTAATGACATTATTCCTGCAGTAAATAAGTAAATACAGCAGCCAAGCCCCTGGCCGAGATTTAACCATTTTCTGTGTTTCATTGTTTTTTGTTTTTTGGGGGGGGGTCTGCAATCATTAAAGATTCTTTTTATTCTGCTGGGAGAGATTAGTAAATACAGGTGAAATGTAGTTCAGGCAATGACTCCCTTAATAATAATAATAATAATAATAATAATAATAATAATAATAAAAAAGAGATTTTCAGCAAAAAAAATATGACAGAAACTGAATGACCTGATTTTTCTGGTGCTCATCTGTAAAATTTTAAATGTTGCTAATTATCCAAACAAATGAGATGTGCATGGAGGTTTAATTAAAGTTTGATTTATGTGTATACTGGCGTCATACAAACATTTCCACTTTAAGCAACTGGCTAACCTTTACTTTCTGCTGTTCTGCCAACACCTGTAGGAGAAAACAAAAATCTAAAATAATGCAGTACAATACAGTGACAAGTAAGCAGTAGTAACTACATCAAAGGTAACAACAGTTTGGGACAACAATAAAGTGCAGGTCAGGGTGGACGTTTCTTCATTTTCCTTCTTTAATCTCTGCTCACATTAGGAGGAAGACATGCAAGTCAGGGAAGGACACAAATAAGAAAACAAGCACTTTGTCTTCTTCCCTTTATCTCTCTCTCTTAAATTGGATATTTGACAATTACCAAAAAAAAAGGTGCCGCTGCAACCGACACTCAATACCAAACCATACATTTAGATTTAAATGCAGAAAAGAAATGAAATCATGTAATCAAGTTAAGTTTATTTATATAGCACATTTAAGCACAACAGACGTTGACCAAAGTGCTGTACAACAATCAGTGAAACGATTAGGAAAAAACAAAATTACAAAACAGTAAGAGAACATAATTAAAAACATGGAGCATAATTAAAAGCAAAATTAAAGGACAATTAAAGATAACCAATACTATTCACAGAATGAATATAAAGATGTATGTATGTATGTTACTGTCTAATATAAAAATATATTGATTAAAAACACCAGCTCCTTTTTTGCCTTCACAGGACTTTGTGTTGAGTTATTGGTCCAACATCAAACACACCACATTACAGTGTTGTAAGAAGTGAAGACCCTCTTCCTGTTACACCCCCACTAGCTAAGCCCTGTTAGTACAAACAAACAGCGCTGGCTACGCAGAGATTACACTTTCTAGCCCCTCTGTGTTGCCATAGTATATGAGGGCATTGTGACGGGCAGCTTCCTTGTTTGGAGAGCACAGAAAACAGGTCGCTGCCGCATTGCTGAGCTGTCTTTTTCCGTCACTTATTGTGGCAGCAGGCAGCACTTAAATATGTTTTTTTGTGCCACAGTTTTTTGTTGTGTTTTTTTGAAATACAAATTTCTGACCTAGCTGAGTAAAATTAGACAACATACTGCTGATATGTTTTCTAATGACTTGAGCAACATTAATAAAAAAAAAAAAATAAATAAAAAATAGGCAACTGTCATAGATTGTGCATTTGTACATAAGACTGAGGAGCTGTGCCCAGAGATGATTTAGAAAAAAAAAAAGTATCTGAATGCTGGATCTCAAATAAGATAGTAATTGACTAAAACAGGATTATGAACTTGTGTTGCTAATAAATACCAACTGACTAAGTAATGTAGCTCATTATTTTTAAGTAGACACATCTTTTCAGTCTGTCAGCTACAGCTTTTGTTAAATCAGCAGCCTAAAGGTGGTCATCGTTGACTTTACATCTGAAGTTGACATAACGAGTCAATGTTTTCATCAGTTCATAACTGTTGTGTCCATAGTGCCTCATTTCCCATCCTTTCATCACCATGCCAACCAGCATAATATAGGAAGCTGAAACAATGAACTGATGAGGGCCTGAATATCCTGGTTACTGTTATTACTGTTTCTTTCCCAGACCACAAGGTGCAGTGTTAACCATTTACTCATTGCCACTGTGCTCAAGTTTCATCACATTTCTCCCCACATTTTATTCCCATGCATGTTCCTTACTTTTAGGTCAGTGGTAACATTACAGAAACCACTGCAGAGCAAAAACTCAGTCTGCTCCTATTTCCCCTAACTCAGTATTCCTGGAACATCCAGCCTTCTCGCTAAATGTTATTATCCGAGCTGGATGTGCTAGTGACCACAGAAATTGATCCATAAGTGAGATTTTACTCAGAAGTCCATTTTCTTGGGATCATTTTAAAAATAGGAAACTTATTTTCATCATCTATTAAA
>VUQI01059993.1:21839-32365 GCA_015106735.1 Paratilapia polleni | reverse complement strand
GTGACTTCTGTGCACTATGTGCCTCAGCATCCCCTGACCCCGCTCTGTGATTTTACGTGGCCTACCACTTTGTGGCTGAGTTGCTGTCGTTCCCAATTGCTTCCACTTTGTTATAATACCACTAACAGTTGACTGTGGAATATTTAGTAGCGAGGAAATTTCACGACTGGACTTATTGCACAGGTGGCATCCTATCACGGTACCACGCTGGAATTCACTGAGCTCCTGAGAGCGACTCATTCTTTCACAAATGTTTGTAGAAGCAGTCTGCATGCCTAGGTGCTTGATTTTATACACCTGTGGCCATGGTAGTGATTGGAACACCTGAATTCAATGATTTGGATGGGTGAGTGAATACTTTTGCCAATATAGTGTGTGTATTTATTGAAAAGTAAAATGTATACATATGTATTTGTGAGTAGAAATATGCATGTGAAAGGAGAATGAAGGTATATGGGCATGAAACTATGTATGTAAGTGTGACAATATACAAATATGAAAGAGGAATAAAGATATACAAGAGTGAAAATATATGTATGTGAAAAGAAAATGTATGTATGTGAGAGTCTCAAAATGAATTTGGGGTTTTGTGGTCCCTCATATCAAATGGTGTATCTTACATGCATTTATTTTTCAGTTCATCCGCTGACACCACTGAAATGCAGCAAAGAATACGTTAGCTATACAATGACAAACCCTGACATTCGGATAGTGGTACTAGCAGCATGTTCTACGGAGCACATAGAAAATTTGTGTGTGTTGCATGTTTTGTTAGTAGAGAATGAGAGGAGGTTGGATTCTCCCAGCTATTCTTTGCAAGAATTAATCTTCAACATATAAGATGGAGTAAGGTCAGCAATGCTGTTGTATCAACCTCTGAAAGACATCAGAGGATTCATTGCTATGCTTGTTGCCTGCGTTGGCACATTTTGGCAATTTTTTGATATAAAAACACAAAGTGTGAGCTACAAAAACCATTCTCTTTGTAGCATGGTGCATTACAAGCTGGCACCATCCCCTCACAATGAGGGACCTGGTTTTGTTTTCTGTGGGGAGCCTGCATTGATGTTGTTATGGAATCCCTCCAAAGACCTGCAAGCCAAGAGGACTGAAAGCTCTAAACTGTCCAATGCTGTGAATCTGAGGCACTCATATAGTTATGTAGGTGATCCATTTGATAGAATGTCAGATTTTGTGTACTCCTAAATTCCAGCAGATATACACTCAAACGACGACTATATATTAATCCATTTAAGACAATAATGTCATTGCTGTTTGAAGGCTCATGTATATATATTTTGGTTTGTTTTCTAGTCTTTTGCAAACAAGAGAGAGCAGTAAATTTAATATGAGATGGCTGTGGCATTAATTCAGTGTATAGAAAAATGCTTTTTTGATTGTTGGGGAACAGTAAGTCATGGGGTTGGATCCCATTGTTATGTAGCTTATAAAGGTAGCTGAAGTAAAGAGTACGTGGCTACAATAATCAGAGCATGCTGCTGCTAGCTGAACAGTATATTTATGCATTTCCAAAAATCTGTCTCTCCAGATTTCAGTTACACCTCACTCTTTACCTAACTCCACTCCAGCTTGTCTCAGCTATAATAACCTGCCAAATGAGCAAAGACGGTTTGGTACGAGTGTGGGCAAGAGCAAAGAGTCTGGATATTGACAAATCATTAGGAGGCCCAAATGAGACAAGCATGAGTGGGTGTAGCGGCTGAGATTTTTCAAGCAAGCCAAGGTGAGGGGATGAAAACCACCACCAACATCAAAAGAGCCCTCCTTACTCATCCTTGGCTGGATGCAGTGCATTATAGGTAGGGGAAATGATCAATTTTAAGGTACTTACCAGGGAATATGAACTGTTGCTTGTATTTGAAATAACTGGAGGCTGTGGAAGGAGACAAAAGAAGAGCTGGAGTTTGATAAAAGTTGTGTAGACTTGTCAATTTTACATGGCAACTTATTAATTGAATGTTTAAAGTCTAATTAGTTTTTTTTATACAGATTATAAAACACTGTTTTGATTCAAATAAAATATTTAAAGTTCACATAAAGCTATTTCTCAATGTTCATTTGCTTGAATTAACAATTTCAACTCTAGAGTTAGTCCTCACTCCCCTTTTTTGACATTTTTTTTTTATTTTTAGCAAAGGCAAATGATTATTTGAGAAAAAGCTGGGCTACTCACAACTGCAATTACTTAATTTTGCTTGAGCTCAGGCAACCATTCAACTAATTAGTGTAATGCTAGCATTATAAAATGCTAAGCTAAAAGATTTAACATTATACCTTCTTTTAGCTTTGTCATTGTGAGTGTTGTATGCAGTCATGAGCATTCAGCTTAAATCACTGCGGTGTCAAAAGCCAACCTTATGAGGCCACTAACAGGGCTTTAGACTTATTTGCCCGTATGTCCTTGGGTTTTGCGTGCCTCCTGTCCTTTTTTACTTTGACATGATTTGAGAGAATCATGTTTTAAATTTTGGAACTACAGTTCCCATAAAGGCTTGACGCATAGGAGGAAATATACACTATATCAGTGTAGACATAAATTTATACAAAATTATATGCTTTTCAGTAGTTAATGTTTGTACACATCCAAACAGAACAACTACTAGTGAATTTTGTGTTCTAAATACCTGTCAAGTTGAACTGTTTCTGTTGTCGTGCTGACTGTGGGGAGGGGTGTAGAGGCGAGGGGGGTGTGGCACTGCTGGGCAAAGGAGGAGCTGGGGAGGATGGGGTGGAGGAGGTGGTGGATGAGGGATTACTGCTGGAGTCTGGTTGGTATGGGACTGGGATGTGATCCTGAGAAGAGACAGAATAGATAAAGACAAACAGAGGCTTCATTCAAACTTCAGTACTGGTGATTTTAAAGGGAATTTAAAGGGCCAAAGTTACTAAGTGGGTCAAACTAGGATGAGGCTGCAATCGCAAAAATGCCCCCATGGGAGTGGACAGTTCTCCGGGTGCTCTACTAACAATGAGCTAATTTATAAACACATTTGCGGTAATGACAAACACAATCTACCAAGAGCAGTGTAAATTAGTGGGACAAAAATGAGTAGAGCCAGTGAGGGAGAGAGTAATGTACTAAACAAAATAACATAGTGTAAGTGCGAGTTATACACGTGTTTCTCTCCAGAAACAGCATGGCAATTAAGATGAATAAGAGGCAGCTGAGGGAGAATTACTATGTTTTTGATATAAGGGCAAGCTCTTCATTAGAAATTGCTGGGGACAGTGTGTGGGTAAATGTGTGTAATCTCTGCGTAAATCTGACAACTCAGGTGAAGGACAAGATTTATCAAGAGGGCTGCCTTATTGCAAACACTTACACTAAGAAACTTAACCCTCTGTGGCAATGAGTTGTAGTTTTTTTTTTTTTTTTGGAGAAAAAAAATATTTCACCCTACTTTTTGAGAGCTTGGGGGTCCCTGTTGATCTATCAGTCAACAAATTTGTGTGCATGCCTGTGCTCATGCATGCATGGGTTAGTCTGTATGTGCAATTACAGGCCTGTGTGTTTCTGTGTCTGAATGTGTCCAACACTGACTACTCTGTGTGGAACTTCATGAAATAGAGGTGGACTTCGGTCATTTGACTTTTGGAGTACCATTGCATCCTGGTACCTTACATCTCCCTTCATAAAGTCCTCTCCAAGCTCCCGACACCCACACCCACACACATGTACACACATCATCATTTACATACACATGCAAATGCTTACCCACACACATCACATATGTATGTCCCTTAACTGACCCCTGATCTCCTAACTGTTCCTCAGACCTGATTCTGGGGTCCATACTTACTCACTGTCACTGTCCTCGCTGAGGGAATGCCCCTAACTGCCCAATCACATTCTTTCCTCACATAAAAAGTTCTTGTGCCCATTTCCTGTAAGTTGGTACAAGTTCATGTTAGTGCATGGTTTGCCTACCTATATATTCCACCACTCAATGCTCTCAAAACGTGACCTGTCCCTGCTGCAACACACCCGATTCAAATGATCATCTGGGTATTATGTGCTACAGCTGCCTGCTAACAAGGTGATCATTTGAATCAGGTGTTTTGGAGCAGGGAAGCACCTAAAAACCTAAAACAAGCAGTCCCAAGGACCAGAGTTTAGAAGCACTGCTTTACCATTATTGTCCTAAGAAAAGTGGTCCAACTGCATAACGTTGTCCTGAGTCAACAAACAAAAAAATGCTGTTTTAGTAAATAAATGAAATCAAAATCTGTCTTTAAACAACCAAATATACTTTTTCAGATATCCATGTACACACACATATCGTCTTAGCAGTAGCTGGCATTGCTTTCCATCCAGATTTGATTACTGAAATGATTGTTCCACCCCAGGTCAAAGGTTGAACCCTCTTCTACTTGTCATTTTACCGAACACTGAGTTGTCTTGTGTCATTAAAGAAAAAAATAAACATATAAAAATTTTAAGGGACCAACAAATATGTAGTTTGTTTCCTTATGGCAATACTATGCCATAGAGGGTTGTGTGTGTGTGTGTATTTACCCTCAGATCCTAACCTAGGGCGCATATTAAAGAAGTTACTGTTTCATGCATCATTTTTGTTTTCTCTGCACAGCAGGCACCACTGTAGGTATTTATTAAAGTCAATATTACATTTTGTAAGATTCAGACATTAATATAATACACCTCAAACCTTTTTAGTCCCATTAATTGTTGTTACTACGTCATGCAACAGATTCCTACAAAGATCTGAAACTAAACATGAAAGTGGCTCTTTGTGTGTGCAATACAAAAAAAACCCCCACATACTTTCTCATTGTGGATCTCTGTGTAGAAATGTGACTTAAAACCAAAAACACTGCAATGCACAATAAGGCCAGAAATAACTGTGGCCACACCTTTGGGTTGCAAAATTAACACTGTGCATCTTTAGTAAATACCAACAGTAGCTTTTTATTGCCCAAAGACCAGGGATAGTTAGTAAATCTGGCACTTAGTTTGTTAAATGTAAAAGGCTTTCACTCTGCTTTATTGTTGCCCTCTCTCTCCACCTAACTTTGAGTCTCTAGACTGATTTTTCTACCTTCAAGGCAGATCTTTTTATTCATTTCAGTACAAAATGAACATCAGAGACTTGAAACTTGCCTGGCAGATGTAATCCATCACAATGAGCAATGTACTGACTTTTCTGTAAAATATCATCGTTGTGTTAATGGTGCATTCAAGGATTCTCCAACATGCAGGAAAATAAAATCAGCAAAACTACTTTACATTCACTCTTTCATTATATGTGTGCATGTTTTCCTTAATCATCTTGTTGCCACTTCCAGCCCAAATTGTCAGTGAAGTCAAGCTCCAGACCAATTAGTTCATTAGTTATCCTGCGTCAGATCAGAAGAACTTCTCATCACAGCTGAAGATCTTGCAAAAATCATTACAGATCCACAAGACAGCACCTGACTAGACTCCATCTAATTTAAATTCAAATAGTTACTTAATATTATAATTTCATAACGAAATCTAATCATCCAAAGACTGTGTGCAACATTTCTTTTTCCAGAAATAAACTTTTTTTTCAATAAGTTTTTCAATAAGTTCCTCCTGTCTTTACAGACTCTACTTAAAAAGCACTTAATTCATTTAAATTCATTTGGATATTGAATCCAAAAGACAAACAACACCTGATGAAAAATAGAAAATATTTCTTTTCACTTAGGGATTTCAAACGGCAATGCAAAAAGAACATACCAGACAAAAAAACAGACATCAAACTTCATAATATGATGGATTATCTTCCTCAAGCAAGTTTCTATAGTTTCTGCTACTTGATTTTGAAAGTGCACTAGACAGAGGGAAATCAATGGCTGCCTGGAAGGTGGTAAAGCAATCTAAAGATTTAGGGAATGTTTTGTAAAAAAAATAATGCAGTATATGCAGTTTGTAATAAATTAGCAAAATGTGGTGTACAGCTAATATCATATTGAATTAAACAGAGGTTAGACTTCAGCAAAAAATCATTATCTGCTGCAGCAAGTGATAAGCTTTAAAAATATATATATAAGAAAGTAAAGCTTGTATCAATGTGGTATGTGTGGCTGGGGTGGTGCACAGCAGAGTGTGTACTGGCCACATATTTTGACACTTAAAAACTAATTTTTAAACCAGACTTGTTTATTTAAAGGGTTATTAAAGTATGATCGAAACAAGGATCAGAACCACCACTCACTGCTGCAAAACTGACAAATTTGTGATAAACACACAAGCACGAGACAACTAAATCAATTTTTCTTTTACACAATTGTGTGATGAATATAATGAAGTCAAATCCAAGTATAAAACTGTGATTGTTTTAAATTATAATCATTGCACAAGACAATTGTTTCATAATCATACTTTTAAACTATAGGTTAGAATAATCATATTTGATAAAAATGGATCTGAACATAATCAGAAGATGTGTATTTTTAGTGACATTACTATTTTACCTCCTTAGTAATATTTTAAAGTTCATAACCAGGATTCGAGTTTTAGAAATGTGAATTCACAGGCAACAGGCAACGTACAGTATGTGCAATGACAAATGAACACACTCCCATTTCTGAAAACCTCAAATTGTGAAACAAAGATAACTTTTTAGAAATATATTTCTGCCTGATCATTTTTTACTTCACAAACAAACACAAAAGCTGTGCAGTTTTGAAAGTCTTATTCACATGTTCATACCCATCCATTATTTCTGAACATGCACATTTATTTCACAGGACTTCCAACATGGTGTTACCACCATGGGAATTTAGTGATAAACTTTTTTTCTCTGGAACTGAGCTAAATTTGATAGATGTGCTGGCTGCAAAATATCCAGTGTAGGAAAACAAATCCATCTGTGGAAACATCAATATTGCAGAAGATATTTTCGTACGGTTTCCTGATTCCAAATGCGCAATGACTCATAAAGCTCCCAAAAATAAATGAATGTGATGTGTAGGACAAGTAACACGCAGATTGTAATACACAGTTTATTTTTTATCCTTACCTTGTTGATTTTGTTGGTTTTGGGGAGCGTCTGACTGATGTGCAGGTCTGTGTACCTGAGCGGGTTGTTGATGTCACATGGCACTGATTCAGTCCGTACCAGGCGAGCTACTACAGAGAAAAAAACCAAAAAAAAAACCGAAAGGAACAATGAAGCACTGTGGGAGATTGACATTAAACAATAACTGCCTAACAGCTTTAGAAAAATTAGGTGAAATTCTTTATCAAGCCCTGCTTTTAATGTGAAAAAAATGAACAAACTGCTTCTTCTTGAACACCATCCATCTTTTATCACACACAGGCACAGTTAAAACAAATTTCCTTAAGCACACTATGTCATTAAGAAACTGTCATTTTCTCTTACGACGGCAGAGGAGAAGACATCTAATTAGTGCTCTTTACCTTGAGTCGTTCCTTGATGATCTTATTTAGAGAAAAAGGAAAAGGGGAAGGCAGAGAGAGGACAAAAGAAAAAAGAATCTTAATTCTCATGGCAGATAATGGGAATTTCTTCAGTGCTGTCTGTGTCAGTATAAACAGCTTGTGACATGCATTTGTCAAACCTATGTGACTTAATTAATCAGCAGATAGCCTATACCTGCAGAGGTAGTTTCACTTTTACAAATGAGGACTGAAAAAATGTAACTTCATTTGCTCAAATTACTGAGACATATTCAAATATATGGCTAATCACAAGGGCCGCACAGAGTCATGCCTCCGGGTTGCCTAAAACAAGCGAGCACTGGACACCTTGACAACACTTGACAAAGGTAATAACCCCTACTAAGGCGCTGAATGGCTAATCATTAGGCCTCCCTTACTCACATACAAGGTTTTTAGAAATCTTGTAAGTCATTTATTTACTGCTTAATTGTCTATCAAACATAATAAAATGGAAATGAGCAGTCAGCGTAAAATAGCATGAAGCTGTGGGTTGGTTTTCCTCCTGTCCTTCCCAATTTTTTGAGTCAGCAGCTGCCACTAACTCAAGCTGACTTCAAACTTCCCAAATTTGGAAGTCAGTGTTAGGCAATAAATAATGTGTAAATACAATAACCAACACTGGAAATTACACTAAAAAAATACCTTTGAGGGATTCTCGTCCACCTCGCTGTATGATCAGTAAATGGCAAGGTGGGGCTTCTTTGGTGCATTTGTTGTGGCACTTCAGCCTGAGCATGTACAAAAAGGAAACATTTGATTAGTGTTTGTCTTGTCGTTGTTTCGTGTTTATTTACACAGCAATAAAACCTATGCAAAGTGGGGGCATTAATATGTAGAAAAAGAGACAATAGAAGCAAATTGGAAAATTATTCAAGTGAGCTAAAAACAAAAGGGGCCATTAACATGTGTCATGTAGAAAAACAATCAAAAGAGACAAAGGAATATAAATGAAAACTACGCAAGATGGTACACTAATTTAACAAAATGACAGGAATATAAGCGAATGTGTGATATTAGACATTAATCACTACTATGGCTGCAATGATGGGTACTGAACACGAACCAGTCTTGATACCTACTTGCAGTTTTTACATTTCAGGCCAAACAACATTCCCTTTCCACATACTATGCATGTCTGGGACATCCAATATTTTGTGGAAAACCTACAAGCAAAAGGAGACAAAGTGAGATTTAGAAAAAGGGCATCAATTTTTAGCTTGCTGCACATCTATATGACATGAAAGAGCTGGGGATTACAATGAGAAGAACACAGGTTCTGACCTTTTGCCTTTCATAACGTTCTTTGATTCTGACAGGTGGCTTTTAGCAAACACATCGCATTCCCTGCATAACCTTTCTGCAAGGATAATAGATGCCTGAAGACGCTACTCCTCTAAAAGTGTTTACCTTCCTAATCTCCCTTACCTCCTCATTTAATTTGTGCCCATTTCATTTTCATCTTTCAGTAACATTGTGCGAATGAATAGGCCATAGGGTTTTTACATCAATACAACAATCAGTTTGAGTAATGGGAGTTTGGAGGCCTGTGTCACTGCTGAAGAGTCCAACACAGTCCCTTCTACAATAAACAAATCCACAGTGTACTCTGCTACCAACAACCAATTCCCTTCACACGCTGACTGAGTGGTC
Organism: Paratilapia polleni; assembly: GCA_015106735.1. Lineage (NCBI taxonomy): Eukaryota > Metazoa > Chordata > Actinopteri > Cichliformes > Cichlidae > Paratilapia > Paratilapia polleni. The sequence continues at coordinate 23,244 of VUQI01059993.1, read as the reverse complement.
CGAGCACATACGTGCCTGTTGACTGATGCAATGCCAGCAGTGTGGCTGGCTGGCTAATGGCAGGTGACTAATGTAGTCTGACGGAATCAAAATCTCTTTATTATGCCTGTCCTTTTCATCAACTCAGAGACACAACTTACTCCAACCAACTCCACCTGACTGATTTTTTTTAGCAGGCTGTCAACGATGAATGATAATGTGAAATTAAGAGCAGATTCTGGTTAAAGAAATAATCTTTCAGCACAGGGGAGGGCCTAAAGTGGTGGGTTATGCACCAGCTATACAAATGCATTTATCATAACATGCCAACAATGCGATCAAGTGCACATGTCTGAATAATGCAAATTGGCATCAAGGAGACTGCTGGATGGAATAATGGTATTTCTTAAAACCATTAACCACCTTAATCTTCAAATAACAGCTATATACATTACATTTCTGCTCAGTTTGGCTGCATAAGAAATAGCTTAAAGCTTCTCTTTCCACCTCACAGACTTTCAACAGGAAAAAACACCCACGTTCTTGAGGTTGCTAAGATCCCCCAACTAATACTGTAGCTATTGTTTTACTTTTTAGATCACAAGCATTTGGAGTCAAGCGGGGTGAGAGAGACAAAGAGAGAAAGAAAACTGCGATGAGTTATGCAAGATGCCCTTTTTAATTGGGCTGCCATTCTATCACAGATGTGTGTATGCACAGATGCAACCTCACACACACTCACCCACATATTTTTCATTTAGGCCTACCTGTGTTTTATTGAGTTTCCCAGATCTCTTCGAGGAATCTGTGGGGACCAGCGAGGCACTGAGAGAGTGTCTAGAAAGAGCGAGAGGAAGTTAGAAGACAGAGGCATGGTTGTTACTTTTTTCAGTCTGTCAGTATGTCTTTCAGAATTGACTATAAGTCTGGTATTACACATTACATTTAACATATATGGCATTTCAAGGAATGGACTGTTTTTGTAGCAACAAACTGATATAGTGTCAGGTTTAATCAGTTGTTCAGCTGACAGCTCAAAATTGCAAATGAGATGCTGTCCTTGCTATCAAGATAAAGGCAGGTACAGTGCCCTAAATTAACAGAATTGGTAATTACCAAAATCATTTTTATGTTTCTGTAATGGTTAATCCACCAGTATGCCCAAGCCCTTTAATCGAAATGATATTTTTAATGCTAAAGTATAATTATTGTTATCTATGAATTTTTGAATTTCCTGTTTTACAAAAAAGCAGAAAAAAAAATAGAAAAGCACATTGACACATTTTTTGACTAAGATGCCAAATCACAAGTATTTACTTGCATTCCTGGACAGAAAACTTAGTTTTAGTGGTTGAATGTTATGCTTGATTAATTTCTGACTTCTCAGAGAAGTCCAGTGTGCCGGCTCAAATTTGGGTATAAAAAT
>VUQI01059993.1:0-13186 GCA_015106735.1 Paratilapia polleni | reverse complement strand
AGTTACATGTAAAAAAAAAAAAAATCATGAACAGGAGACAAAGCAAGGTTGCACAGTTGCTATGACAACAGCAACACGCCGATCAGGCTTCTTTGAAAAAAAAAAAAATATATATATATATATATATATATATATATATGTATATATATGTGTGTATATATATATATATATATAAATTATCTGTGCTGACATCTTTGACAAGCAAGAACACACAGATACAAAATTGCAAATAACATATATACGCACAAAAGCTGTGATACATTGACAATAGCAATCACAGCACTGGAAAAACAGCAATTATCTTGGATGAAACAAGTATCTCAACACTGCCTTATAGATAGTGGGAGTCTTTTAAGACTGCTGGTTTAAGCGTGCCAGTGAGGCAGAGGGAGGAGGAATGGGAGAACAGATGATGCCTGGAGGTCTTATGGCTCGGTAGAGACTTCCTCAGTTGGAGAACTCGAATTTCTCGGAGCATGCAGACAAGTAATCCAACCAACAGGCACAGCATGTTTTAGTAGTTAGGCAAATCTGAGCCAACAGAAGGCTTTCAGGTTCCGCGTAACGCACCCTCTGGCACCCATATCAAGGTCCATAGTTTTTGGATAACACTAATGACAACAGCTATTTGTTTGAGTAAATACACAAATTTGCTGTCTCATTAGAAATGAATGCTAACTGTGTTTTTATGCCTCCCATGAGCTGTTCAATCTTATATCAAACTGAATAAACAAAGTAAACTAGGAGGATGCTTCTGTAGTGCAAGTTTTACTCTGTAACTTAAGATGACTTCGGGGGCTTGTTGAAATTTATCAAAATCTGTTGTTTTGTTACATTACCCTGCTGGCTAGTTGACTATTAAACCATTTTGTTTAGATTAGCTGAGCTGTCAGTGGGATCAGTGGGATCTTTTGTACACAAACAGCAATGCCGTGTAGGTGCAATTTCAACAGTGCTAGCAAAGACTCCTCTGACTTAAAACATTGTTTCTAACACCTTGGAGCCAATATAAAGTACAGACCAGTCCAGTACTTAATAGCCCCCCCCCCCCCGAATTAGATAAGTGGAAGAAAATGGATGGATGGATGGAGGCAGGTTACAACCTGGACAGGTGGTCAGTCCATCACAGGGCCAACACAGAGAAAACAAAAAATAACTTTTTTGCTGTGAGGCAAAAAAAAACATGTATTAGGGCACAGGGCACAGCACTATACCTTCTAAATTTTCAGTGCTGTATTTATCTTGGAATTTTTGGATTTCCCTGCCTGGTTTTTGATCCCCCAGTGGCACCGTATTTAAAAAAAAATCCTATAATCTCCCATTTTACATGTGAAGAAGAGAAAAAGAACAATAGTTTATAAAAATGTGGTTTGGTAAGCTTTTTTTTTTTTTTTAAGTTTTGTAGTCAGTGAACAGAAGTCAAAAGAAGTACACATCAAAAGACATTTTTTTTTTTTTTACTCTGCCTGCTAGGCACAAATACAAAGAAGTGGATTATTCTCTCCAAGCCTGAGTCAACATGTTAACATCTTTTTATACCTATGGACTGGTGGCAGTACGTCTTTCCTAGGATGCTTAACTGAAACCAACTTCAACTGTTCTTCTTAGGTAGCCAGTTTTCCTCACGCTGTTTTAATTTCAGCGGTTATTTAGAGCCCTTATTTATTTGCCAATTCTCAAAGGGACCTCCATTGTGGTACCACATTTGGTTGCTAGGAGATCTGTGACGCAACACGCAACTGCAAAGCATCTATGCAAGGTTAGGCAGAGTGGGTGACGTCACTGGCAAACATGTAGAAATAAAAAGAGTGAGTTGTGCACAAAAGCGCATGAACATTTAAGCCATTTATATCCACAAGCACACACTCTCAGACTCCCACACTCTCTATCTCTCCCTCTCTCTCTCCATCTTACATACGCACACATGCACACATCAGTTTTGTGTTTTGGTCCATTGCCAGTGCTAGTACTGGATCTCCAAGTGGACACAAGGCATCATCACAAGCCAGGCAGTGTGTCTAAGCCAACTGTGTGAACTCAAAACAGCCTGAGGCACTAAAGGTGAGCTGCCCATATAAAATGTCCCTCTGTGGCCATCATAACTTTTCAGATTGGACAAACAATGACTTATCATAACACCTGGAGCAAGAACAAGAACACAGAAAACTGAGCATTCATCACTTAAGTGGACAGCACCAAAAAAACTGAGACATTAAACATAAGTAGACATAGCTCAAGAAAATGAACTCTCATTGGCAGAGCCATTGTAAGGTTTATTCCCTGTAGGCATTTGTTTATGTGTAGTATGTGCATCCAAACTTCAAACTTCAAATAATTTCACTTTTTAGAAGCAAAAACATTTCACTTTTTCTCTTGTTTCTCTGTTTTCCCGAACAGGCATGCCTGGATGATGAAGTTGCAGACCCCTGGGCAAAAAATGTTTGATCGACTAGCCAAATTTTTTCTTTCTTCAATAATTAGACATACATATAGAAAGAGAGAGAATAGTTCTAAATCATTATGGAGAGCAATGTACCTCACTGGTCTGTGAAAAGAGACCATCAAAATACAACTTCAACTTTAAAATATCTGGTATAAGTAAAAAATGATGCAGGCAGAGCTTTTTTTTTTAATGATGTTTTTCATCAGGAAAACTTTCTGCTACAAGGGGAATAAAAAGTTCTTTAAACCAACAATCATGCTTACAGTGTGCTCTCTGCACTTGGGTCCAAACAAGCAACATTACACCTTCACAGCTGTTTGTTATGCTGGTAGATCAGAGCTATCCTGGCGATAATGTGAGGTTATAGGAGTTTATGTGCTAATAGTGCTTTTTCACAGCAGACATTTTGGCATGCCATAGCATGAAAAGCACAGCTGTGATTAATAATATAAATGATGAGTGCAGTCCATTTAGGTGAGCCAATTCCAGAATTCTAATAATGATCATATTGGCACTGCTTTCTAACTCAGTTACTAAAACCCGACAGCACTAACGAAACATTATTTCACCTGCCATATTCCTGCTATGATGAGTCAAAATATCTCCTCATGCATTACTACACAAAAGTCTTGAGCCACCCCTCATTTCTTTATATTTTGCTAGGAAAATGGGAAATAGGTGCAGCAATTTATTGAAACATGTGCAAACATACATGGAAACATGTATACAGTATATATGTGAAAAAACTGATTTTGTACAATTCTAACAAGCTTGAAAGTAAATATTTGGTATGACCACCTTTATTCTTCAACATAGCCTGAACTCTCTTAGGCAAGTTTTCTTGCAATTTCTTTAACTAGTCTTCAGGAATAGTTCTCCAGGTTTCTTGAAGGACATTCAAAGCTCTTCTTTGGATGTTGGCTGCCTTTTGTTCCGTTCTCTGTCAAGATGATCCCACACTGCTTCAGTAATGTTGAGGTCTGATAGTGTTCCATTGTGTGTTTTTCTATCCAGGTATGCTTTTACTGCATTGGCAGTGTGTTTGGGATCATTGTCATGCTGAAAAAACAAAGCTGTTGCCAATCAGATGCTTTCCAGGTACTGCATGGTGAATCAAAATCTGATGGTACTTTTCTGCATTCATAATTCCATCAATTTTGACAAGATCTCCAACACCACTGGCTGAAATGCAGCTCCAAACCATGACAGAGCCTCTATCGCGTTTTACAGGTGGCCGTAGACACTCACTGTTGTACCTCTCTCCTGACCTCCTACATACATATTGATGACAATTTGAACCAAAAATTTCATATTTGGATTCATCACTCCATAAGACCTGTTCCCACCGATTTTCAGTCCAGTTCTTGTGTAATTTCGCACACCTCAGTTTTTTCTCCCTGTTTCTCTTCCTTAAGGCTTCTTGACAGCCACCCTTCCACTGAGACCATTTCTGATGAGGCTTCAGCAAACAGTAGATGGATCAACTGAAAGGCCAGGTCCTGTGTCAGGTCTTTGATAGATTTTTTCCTGTTTCTTACAGACATGATTTTCAGAATCTGTTCATCTGCTGTAGAGAGTTTTTTTAGGCATGCCACTTCTCCTTTTGTCCTCCACTTGGCCAGTTTCCACACTTTTTTAAGGACACACTGCACACCAGGCAAAAATGCTATTTTATGCCTGTCCAACTGTGTATCTTTGGCTTTTTTGTAGATTGAACTAAAGAAATGATAACATATTATTTGTTTTTTATTTGGTTTTGTTTGTTTGTTTGTTTGTTTGCAACTAAAGATGCAATTTACAATAGGTTCCTTTTTTATGCAAAATAACCATTCTTTTGAAAATGGTCAGGTATAAGGACGGGACTGAAAATGAGTGAAAAAGCAGCCAATGTCCAAAGAAAACCTTTGAAAGACCTTCAGAAAGCCTGGAGAACTACTGCTACTAAGTACCAGTCCATTACTGCTCAAGACCACTCTAAAAAATTACAAGAAAGTCTGACTCCTTGGAAGCAAAATATAAAAAAAATGAGTGGTGGCTCAAGACTTTTGCACAGTACTATATTTGATACACCAACAAAATGTACATGGCTCAGGAGGTAGAGCGGGTCGTCTACTAATCAGAAGGGCAGTGGTTCGATCCCTGGCTCCCCTAGTCTGCATGTCAAAGTATCCTTGGGCAAGATACTGAACCCCAAGTTGCCCTTGATACGTTCATCAGAGTGTGTGTGTGAACGTTAGCTAAAAAAAGACAAGTGCTTAAGTGTAGATAAAAGTGCTGTATGAATGTGTGTGTGTTTGGGTGAATGAGGCATGTAGTATGAAGTGCTCTGAGTACTCGAACTGAGTAGAAAAGCGCTATATAAGTACCATTCCATTTAGCATTCGGGCAGGGGTTGACTTTGAAATGCATTTTATACCATTTAAGACACAGCCATTTCATTTCATAACAAAGCGTGAATTTACCATGTGCAGTGCATCTGAAGACTAGATAGCTAATAAAGCTACCATTACTGGTATTATTTTTTTTTACTGGGGCTTATTAACACAAATAGCCCCAATAAAAACTCAGCTTTCCAATATACTCCCTTAGATGTGATATGGCACTCTTGTGTTAATTGGGATCATGTGTGCATGCAGCAGGAATAACAGAAATGTCAAAATGCAAGAGAGAGATGATTAATGCATATCATATGATAGAATAACAGTCTTATTCTTTTAAACAGAATAAACATCAGCACACAATAACCAGTACCTGCAGATTAAATGCAAAGCTATCTACAGCTTTTCTCCAAAATCCAACAATGTGACAAAGAATGTCTCAGCGAAAATATGCCACTGTAATGGAATTATATTTGTAATCATAACCAGTTCCTCTAGATGGAAAGCCAAACAAACTGCTGACGTCTCAGCTTCGACTGGGCACTGACTCATCCCGGGCAGACAGCGTTTGGTCCTGGTTACCTCAGCCAGTCTTGTGGCTCCTCCGCATGTTTTGATTCAAACGACTCGAGAGATAAGTAATACTGCTGCTGGCTGGAGGCCCCTGACGTATGAGATGGCTGTGATACCATAAACCCAAACATAGACATGGGATGGATTTTTAGCCTGGCTGACCGGGCAGACACATACTTGTCCAAATGCTCACACAAGCGTTTGAGCATTTGGACAGATTCCTAATATAAGAACTAGGATCCCTCCAGGCAACTGAGTAAATATTTCATTTTTTCTTTACTGAGTTATTTATAATGAAACACAATGAACAAGTAGTGATCTGATGCTTGACACTGCCTTTTTACCAACATAAAGCATAATTTTGCCATGTACACTCCTTGTGTCAACTATTGTGTTACATTTTACATTCTTTGTCATTTTGCATTTTTATATATAGATATATATATAGAGAGAGATAGAGTAATATATGGGTAGATAGATAATTAGATAGATAGATAATATATATTTTTTAAAAGCTTACAGTTAATTTAACAAAGAAAGGTAATCCTTATTTCTCCTGGCAGGGTCATTTTCTTCTGAAGTCAATGCTGCTGTTGTAAAATATATAAATAAATAAATAAAGTCCCGCATACAAACAGAGGCAGCTTGGATGTTGCCCCTCAGCATTTAGTGTAATTGACACCAGCACTAACAGGCTTTCTAACAGTCTGAGCTGGATTGGAGAAAACTGCAAAGCACGCCTGAAGGAAGTAGCTCACATTAAAGTGAGAAATCACAGGTGATATTTCAGAGCAAGCAAGCTCAATGACTCCTCCCAGAGAGCCTTAAGGGTGTGTGAAGCTGTAAGACTCCTTCAGTCTTGTCCACAGCAGACTGCTTATTTTGGATTGTGGGTATATAGGCAGGTATCCAAACCAAGCTGTGATACCTACTGTGTCTAATAATGCTTTCTAGTACAACAGGATAAAAAAAGCAGTGTGTACTTCCTCCAACTCCAAAACTCTTTACCTACGTAAGAAGTATATTTGCGCTATAGCCTAAAGCACACCCTGTTAACTTGGACAATGCAGCTCAGTGGGTTTTCAGTTTGTACTCCCACAATACATACAGGAGGGGACATATAGAGATATTTTCTTTGAGAATAAAAATGTAAATAAATCCATTCCCTGATCGATTTACATTGTGTTTTCACATACTGTGCTCACCTCACAAAGAGACTGCCACTTCTTATTTGGTCAAGCTCGGAGCTCAAGTTGCAAGTCCTGATTTTCAAAGTGTGGAAAAAGACATCTACGTAACTTTTTAAAAAAAAAATTTCTTGTGGCTGTTCTCCATTTTATTTACAATGTGCTTGCTTTAATGTTTTCCAGCCGCATGTAGGATCTACTGAGACCCCAGACCTGTTGCTAGAATCACCTCAGCACAAACCTGCTCTTCAACTGGGTGAGATAATGACTTACTTACTTACTTAGAAAAAAAATGTGACACCCTTTAGCAGGAGACCACAAACTGAAGCTAATAATTGTGTAAATGGCCAATAAATCATTTATCATTCCTTTAAATATCAGTTGTAAGCATAGACTTTATATAAAAGACAGACATAGCTTCCAAGTTTGAAAATTAAACCAATGTAGAAGTGCCTTTAACCTGTTTAATCTGCATTTTTTTTCTAATTATAATGTGGCAACTCTTCTGGTTGAAAAAGAACAGGAGTCTGTACAAAAATGTCCCTACTGCTCACTCAGTCCACTCAATCTATGACCTCAGTAAACAATTTCTGATGAGTTGTAAATAAGTTGAAGGCACAAGTTTGACTCCTCTTATTAAGCTAATGGGAAAAGATTGCAAGCAAACTGAATTATAAATATTAATGAGTAAATCATTGTTTTTCATTACATTATTCCACAATTAATTGCAAACATATAATTATTAATATTTTATTAATCATTTTCAGTTATGAAATTATATAAATTCCGCAAAATGTCAGAAGTCGTCATAGATGAACCTCAACACAAAGATTTTTACAAGCTGGCACAAGCTTTGTCTTTTTAAAGCCTTACAAAACTATGAAGAGTAAGTAAATCACTTATGTAGGACCTTATTTTGTGCCTAAATAACCAACCACAGTTGTGGACCACACATTGCACATGTGCATCTGTTCTGCCATTCTAAATACATATGCACACACTAGCATTTGAGACTATGCCAATAAATGCACATATATCAATAGTTGTACGCATCACCTCCACTTTTTTCATCTCTTTCCTGAACGAGTGATTATTCCATGTCATGCCTCTACCAACAAATATGCACAGCTGTGCCCCATATTCTGGTTACTCAAGGTTTGCAAGTATTCCCAACACTACGCGATGTCCATTCATCACTCCTTTCATTGACAAGACTTCCATTACTTTGTTTCCCTGCATTTCCCCATCTCCTCCTCAATCTAATGGCTTCCGCAGTATGTCCTTAATGTATCAGCCAATAAGGCTGCCAGTGTGCAGCAACACACAACCTCCGGTCATTATGTCACGGCCTGATTGTTCATTTGTTGCATTTTCCAACAGAGCTGTACTTAAGCATTTTTTAACAAAAATAATTACTGTGGTAAGACCAATAACAGAGAGTGGTTTCTGCAGGTGATTTCTGCAGGTGGCAAGGCATAGTAACACAAAGGCATGAACCAACTGAGATTTGACCTGGCTAAGAGCAGAACGACATCCCAGGAATGAAACACTGCCAGAGAACTAAATAAGCAGAATGGGTTCTATTATGAAAGGGATATATATTGAAAGTATTAAGAAAAATGTCATTTCATAAATAATTGAGTGTGCGATGATTAAAAAAAGGTGGGTTCACTTACTTGCAGAGGGTGTTTCGGCATGGACAGGAGGTGTAGAAGGGATGAAAGAAGGGAAGAAGAAGGATCGCAGAGATCGTTCGGTGTGGAGGGGCGAGCGCTGTGTGGGTAGGTTCTCACAGCTGCCCACACTGCTGTGGATCTTAAGGTTCAAGGGCTTGGTCTTCTTCTTGGCTCTGAGGGACAAAAGACAAGAAAAAAAATAGAAAATTGAGAGATTAGAGGTGTGCGCAGCAAAACTAAATAATAAAATTTTAGAATACGATAAATTTTAATTTTAGTGAATGTCTTCACCAAAACAGTCTGGACAGGTGTTTCTGCAAAAATCCACAACTTCAAAGCCGTACAGAAAAGCTGCATGGCTTTCAAGGTACAGCCATTCCTTTGGTCAGAGTTAAGGTACAAAGGTTTCAGTCACCGTCATACAGGAGAGAAAACCAATTTCTCCATCAGAATAGTCCATATACAGAGACTATAATGCAATTCAGTGGCAAGACATGTTGCATGTTAAGTAAGTGAAATGACTATGTGCCTACCAGTGACTGTCATTATTATTCTCTCCACCTACACATACTGCATACCCCACTGCTCAATGCAACAAGTTCACTCCAGCTCTTGATGGGGGGGGGATAATAGTGGTGGACAAGGACAAGGAAAGAAAAAGCAAGGAAAGTGCATCGAGAAAAAAACGTATTACATTAATAACAATAATGTACTGAAAGCACTGAATAACAAAATCTATTAAGCTTTTAGGATTATTTAATGAGAATTTTTTACATTGTACACCAAAATTTGGAGCATCTTTTTTTTTTTTTAACTCTCACTATCACAAATTTGCTCATTTGGTGGAACCAATTTTCGCTCCTTCACAAGCTAAAAATAATAATAATAAAAAAATTTTTCTGCACAACCACACAAAGGCAAGCAGGTATGATAGCACCCTAACCTGCAGCAAGTATGATGTACTGAAATACTGAGACAACATCATTATGGGATTAAGTATTCATGATATACAGTAGTGTGCAAGGCTGAGTGTCATAAGATGACTACAAAGCCTCCGCCATCAGTCCAGAAAGAAAACAAACTGCTGACAGGATCGGAAAAGCAAGCAGGATGGAGGAACAGAGGATTATACAAGACACCAAAAAGAAAAAGAAAGACAGCATAAAAAGCCATCATTCTTTTATACAGTGTTATTTATTACAAAGTTTTGCTTCTGACATCACCATTTGTGGAACCTCGGCAAGTAACTCAGGCAGGAATGCTTAGAGTCAGGCATCTTTTAGTTTCCCCAGATCTCTATGAGAGACATAGATTAATTGCTGGACAATCTACTATACTATAGCAATACTGTATAATGACATGATTCTAAAATGGGGACTGCTTAAAGTACTAGAAGACTTGTAAGTAAGCCTGCTTACTAACTTAAAATGTTTTTCTGTTTCTACGTTTTCTTTGTTCTTCACCTGTACCCAAGTTCAACACAACCAGCTGAAGGAATAAGGCTAAAACATCACATTAATTAAATAGGATGCACAGTTGTAATAATCAGATGCACTTGTGGTTAATGGAGCAGTGATACTGATATACCTATTAACTTATGCATTCACACAGCCTGCATTTTTTGACAGCTTTTTTTTTAAAGTGTGTTTTGGCTATTGCAAATATCCTGCTTTAAGTCTGCATTATACAGTTAGGTTTTTGGACAATAACATTTTTTTGTAGTTTTGCGTCTAAATTAAACAATCAAACAATCATGATGTGATTGAAGTGCAGACTTTCAGCTTTAATTCAAGGGCTTTAGGAATTACAGCCATTTTAATGCATAGTCCACCACCAGTAATTAGACAAAATGACATCATTTTAAGAATAAGGGTTGTTTCTGATACTTAGATGAGAATTCTTTGCAGACAATGACTCCCTGCAGTGGACATCACCTCCCTTGAGATGTTCTGCCAGGGCTATACTGAAGCCACCTTTGGTTGCTGCTTGTTTGTGGGTCTCTCTCCCTTCAGTTTTGTTTTGAAAAGCATGCTCTATTGAGTTGACATTAGGTGACTGACTTGGCCACTGAAGAATATCAAATTCCTTTGCCTTTAGAAACTCTTGGTTGCTTTTACAGTATGCTTAAGGTCATTATCCATTTGCTCTGTCAAGTACCATCTGATCAGTTTTGCAGCATTTGGCTGAATCTGAGCAGAGAGTACAGTCCTGTACACTTCAGAATTCATCCTGCTGCTTCTATCAGCAGTCACATCATCAATAAACACTAGTGACCCATTTCCATTAGCAGCCACACATGCCCATGTCATAAAATTGTCTTCACCATGTTTGACAGACAATGTTGTATGCTTCAGATCATGAACTGTTTCTCTCCTTCTCCATAGTTTTCTCTCCCCATCATTCTGGTTCAAATTAATATTGCTTTCATCTGTCCAAAGAAATTTTTTTTCTCCAAAACTCTGCAGGCTCTTTTAAATGTTTTCGGCCAGCATCTAACCTAGCCTTCCTTCTTGAGTGTAACCAGTGGTTTGCACCTTGTTGTAAACCCTCTGCATTTACATTCATGATGGCGTCTCTTGATTGTAGACTTTGACAATGATACACCTACCTCCTCAAGAGTCCTCTCACCTTGGCTAGATGTTGTGAAGTTTTTCTTAACCGAGGAAAGAATTCTGTGATCAACCACATTAGTGGTTGATCAAGGTCTTTCAGGCCTTTTGGTGTTGCTGAGCTGTTGATTTGGCCACTCACAAGTACATCTTCATGCAGTGTAATAAAGGTTGCCATCTTGGTTATAGCAATAGGAGGAGGATACATCATCAGCCTCGATGGTGAGGGGTTTTTTTTGTTTTGTTTTTTGTTTTTCCTCAGGCATTAAGATTGCATGTGTTGTGTCATTGGTTGGTGTTTAGGGATGTTAAATTGTCATCATTGGCTGTGGAAGACAGTTCTCTGACTCAAAGTTTGACAAGTTGTAAATGCTTGCAAAATATGGCAGTTAGTGTGATGATGAAATGCTGCAACTGTGCACAGCTTGTAGTGTCCGACACATACAGTAAGTGTTTCTATTGTTTCTATTGTTTTGTATTTTTTGTTTTCATTCAATATAAGTGCTTAGACATTCATTTCTGTCCTGCTGATAGTTCGTATGCACATCTGTGGCTCATTCACCAATCAAGCTCCTGCATTACATATACCCTGGCTCTATATCCCATTCACAACCAGATCATTTGGTCTGCCAATGTGGTAGTACAACTAGAATTCCTTTTGTTGTATATAACCTTGCCTAATCTCACGTCTCCTTTTGATTCGGGCCTACCACTTCCTGTATTCTCTATGGCAGCTTCACCTCTCCAGGTTCAACCTTATCTAGCAGTTTAGTTCCCCTTGCCTGAAAGTAACACTATGGTCAATCAATCTGCTCTGCTTACTCTGCCAACTGCTGCCAGAAAGCCTTTCACCTGCCACACACTTCTGGGAAACAGTGCACCTAACCATGACTCAGCTTCCAAATAAATAAATAACTGAACAAAAGTGAATTTAATTAATTGCCTTTTTAAAAATATATCACAGACAGAAGCCTGTAAACTACTTGAAAAACATCTTTTTTAAATGAGTATTGTGTATTGTGTCAAATTGCAAGTCACCAAAAGTTTCCCATGATCACTGGCTTCTGTTTGCCAGCCTGCTTCCTTTTAGGAGGCCTGTCATTTCAGAATTGAGTTCTGAATAATTAAGCTTGTAGAGCAATTTGTCTTTGTCAGCTGCCATCCAGTTTTTTCTAACAAAACTTTTGTGTATTTCAATAAGATATTCCTTGTACGTACATAGATGCTTGCAGTGTGAAAGACAGGCAGCTGTGAAGTGAGTCAACTAAGAGACACAAGCTACACAGCTCGGGCTAATTATAAAAAAAAAATGTGTAATTTAACTAAAAAAATATCTCAAGTGACTTGCAGAACAGACTGTTCTAGCCGATTACTTGTATATTTGGGCTCTAAACAGGAGCCATTGTAAAGTCTGGAGCCTGTACCATGGCTCATAGCAAAGTATGCTGCACAGCTAACCTGCTCAAGAGCAGGTTAACGTCAAAGGATCATATCAACCCCTTATCTAATGTACTCAGTCAGGCTGAAAAATTAAACCATTATTCCTACAGGATCCTAAATACACTAACTTGTGTTATCAATGCAGCTCAGGATAACATGAGGTGACTTTGTGGGGATAATTGGAAATAAAAGCTGTCCTTCATTAGAAAAATAATCCACAGACTGTTAATTACCTCCCAGTAAATTATAAATGCAAACTTTCGCTGTGATAGACCTTATCAGCCGTTCTTTCTCCAACTGCCTCTCGTCCTAATTTGTCTACTTTTTCAGTTTTTTTGAATTCACATATTTATAATTGTTCAATGTGAGTCAAAAAAGCTAAGCTGAGGTGAAAAATTTAGCTTACTGTGCAAGCACATACAATACTGTGCAAAAGTCTCAAGCCACTCCTCATTTCTTTCTTTTGCTTCCACTGAGCCAGACTTTACTGTAATTTTTTAAAGTGGTCTCGAGCAATAGTTCTTCAGGCTTTCTGAAGGTCTTTCAAAGGTTTTCTTTGGACATTGGCTGCTTTTTCACTCATTTTTAGTCCAGTTCTTGTACCTCACCATTTTCAGAGGAATATTTTTTTGTTTGTTTGTTTGTTTGTTTGTTAACACTGACCTATGAATCATTCAAACATAAAAAAGGCATCAATGCGTAGACACAACCAATGTCGTGTCTACACATAACAACCTATAAAAGAACCAATTTTAAATTAGATCTTTCGGCATTTTGTTACTAGCAGCCTGTCGCAAAAACACATCATTTGTTCCCATTTCTTTAGTTGAATCTACAAAAAAATGCCAAAGATAACACAGTTTGACAGGCATAAAGTAAT
>VUQI01059992.1:0-12130 GCA_015106735.1 Paratilapia polleni | reverse complement strand
TAAAGGTTATGGACAGGAAGGGGGGAGAAGTGCAAAATGTAAGTAGAACATGATGTGCAAAGTGCTTGTACTGAATCCAATTCCTATTAACTGAAGGAAAATAGCATTACACCAGGTAGCAAAGTCATCCAGATATGCACCAACAACCACCGTATCATCAGCGAATGTAACTCCAAAGACATCAGATGAGTCAGTCCTGCAGTCGTTAGAATATGGAGTAAATAAATGTGGAGATGAAACACTCCCCTGTGGGGCCTCGGTATTAGTAATAATAGTTGATGATATTGCAGCATTCACTCTAACACACTGTGATCTGCCAATCAAAAAGGACTCAACCCATCTGATAACTGTACTGTTCACCTTTAACTGTGACAACCATCAAAATATGTGGTCTTACAGTGTTAAATGTGATGAAGAATTCATAAACACAGCACGTACACATCTTTTTGTCTGATCCAGATGACAAAATATTCTATGGAATCCATACAAGAGAGCATCCTCCGTGCTCCTCCCTCTTTTATATGCAAACTGAACAGGATCCAGTTTATCTTGTACGTCATTAATAATATGATCTAACACTATTCTCTCAAAACACTGCATTACAATAGATGTTAATGCTACTGGACGATAATCATTTAAAGCCTGTGGTTGCAACTTTTTGGTACCGGGACTATTAATGAGGACTTCCAAGCTCTGGGAACACAATGTGTATCCAATGAGATTTGAAACATGAAAGGTGCAGTATGCTGCAGAAACAGTTCTGCAGACAGTTTAACCCCAATTTAGTTTCTCATTTCTGGACATCCAAACATGGAGCTGTGTAAAGGTCTGCTGGTTTCACCTCTCAGACATCATATATGTTGGATATATTAACAAATCATGTTTCATGTTCAGGATTAATGGGAAAAACCTGCAGATTCATAAATAAAGAACGAGGCACAGTGAAAGTCAAAGCTGAACATGAAGTCACATGTTAGACATAAAATCATGGATGGTGCTAAACTTCCTGAACCTGAATGAGCAAAAACCACAAGCGGAACTTCTCAGACCTCCTGACCATCACTCCTCCTTTAAAGGCGATCTGGGCCCTTTGGAAAGCTTAAAGCACTCTTTGCAGAAACCCTGGGGGGGATTTATACAGCAGCTTCACATCCAGTCAACAAATAAATGCTGTGGTCAGAGCTTGTTTCTTCCAGCTGAGGGCCCTGGTGAAGGTCAAGGTCTTTATCTCCATCACTAACTGTGAGAAAGTAATTCATGCCTTCATTTCATCCAGGCTTCATCATTGTAGTAGCCTTTATCCGGGCGTCAGCCAGGCTCTGCTTCCTCACCTGCAGCTTGTTCAAAATGCTGCAGCTCTACTCCTGACCGGCTCATCGAACCCGTGTTTCACCTGTTGCGGCTTCCTTACATCAGCTCCCAGTGCGTTTTAGACCTGATTTGAAGGTTTTCTTGTTTGTTTTTAAGTCATTAAATGAGTTAACATCTTCTTACCTTTCTGAGCTTTTAACTATGCACACTCCCAGAAGATCCCTGAGGTCATCTGAGCAGATGCTACCGAGATGCTGTAGCTGCTCCTTCACATCAGGACCTCAGCGACACTCGACATCTTTGAAAACCTGTTTGAAAGTCATTTTTACTCCTCAGCACTGAAACCACGCTGAGTGTTGTCATCTGTTCTTCGTCTGTTTATCTGTTTTGTGTTGTTTTTACTGTTTTTATTGTTTTATTGTTGCTGTTTTATTCTTTTAGTTGTACAGCACTCGTTTTATTGTGTTTATTTTATGTGACATTTGTGTAAATAAAAATTATTGAAACAGACAATTATTATTTATTTTTTTTAATGTATGTCAGCGGGTGGTCAGGTACTGGCTTTGTTCTATGTGTAAAATACTGCTCGTATAAAATCTCACAGATAATCATTATAATCTCCTACATTTGTCTTTTTGTTATCATCTGTATTTCCTCATTAAACCCAGTTTGTGTGTTTCCTCCTGAACAAACTGGAACACTTAACATTTAACCTGGAGTGGAATTCATTGTGTGCATAAATATCCATATATTATGCTGATCATGAGGACTGTTATTGTTATTATTATTATAGTAGTGGTACTTTGCATGTATCTGCTGTGAATAGTACAGAAAGCTGTTTTCTTTCCTCTACACATTTGCTTTCATTTTGTTTATAATTATTTTGATATTGTGCTTATTGTTTGCACTGTTTGCATTTCTGCATATTTGTGAGTAAAAATCTCCTCAGAAAAAGTGTAATAAGAAATAAAGGTAAAAACAGTGATGGTGGGACTCTTATTTTGAAGGCAGGTGTTGTCGCCCTCTGTCGGCGCGGTGTGGAAGTACCTGTCTCTCCTCCTCCTGCGCTCTGTTTCTATTCCCGGACAGACCTCCTCCATTTTAACACCGACACCCGGCGGAGGCGCAGCGGCGACTCGCAGCGGACTCAGCGGCCGGCGGAGAGACGCGCTCCTGCGGCGGGACGGTGGTTCTGACCCCGGCGGTGAAACACGCTCCTCGCGGCCTGAATCAGCGTTTTTTCGGGATGGCGGCGCTGCGGCAGGACGCAGCCGGAGCTGCGGTGGATTTGTGAGGATTTAACGGGTCTGCGGTGAAATTTCCCCATTGAGAGGAGCAGACGAGGAGCGGAGGAGGAGGCGGCTGTGCTTCGGGTGGTCAGGTACCGGCTTTGTTCTAATTGGGTTTATTTATACAGCAGCTTCATGCTACGGTTTATCATAAATCGGCTTTGTTTGATCTCCTGAGCGGCTCGCGGAGCCGCCGCAGGCCGCTGCTGCAGCCTCTCTGGCGGCCTGTCAGCGGCCTGTCAGCGGCTCCTGCTCGCTGCTTCCTCCGGACAGCATCCATCCGGCTCGGTGTTTTTTGGGGTGGGGGGCTGGGGGGGTGGTTATGTAACGTGCGCGCAGAGGACACACGGAGCTGTCCGTACGTCTGTCCACGCTGACTGACTGACTCACTGCCGCTGTCTGTCCTTTAAACGAGCTGCTCTGAGCCTCTCATGGCGGATGTCGGAGGCTGTTTTTCTGGCTTTGTGTCCGGATGCTCGCACCCGGGGAGGGCAGCTGTGGGGGGTGTCTGAGGCCGGACTGCAGGTGCAGCAGGGCCGCTGCTCCATCCAGCAGAGAGCGGGCCATGTAACATGCAAACCAGGCAGGAAACAGAGGAGAGAAATCAGGTCAGTGAGTCAAAGAGCTACAGATCCATCTGCACTCCGTCAGCAGAGCTGCTGCAGAACGGCTCAATATCTACAAATCAGTCGATCGATTAATCAAACATCTTTTATAGATGATCAGGGAAGCTGAGGATGATGGACATGTCAGGAAACTGCGGGGGCATTTTTTCCAGAAACTTCTCCCATTTCATTAAAGCAACAAGATGAAACTGAGTGATAATGAGCCTGTAATCAGCAGCTGAAGGGCAGACAGTGACCTCAGACTGTGGAAAATGACATTAAACACATGAGTAACAGTTTAACAGAATGAAAAGGTTTGGCGAGCTTTGCAGCTGATGTGAAATCCTCCACAGGGTGATGAACTGCTGAGAGCTTCTTTCCCCACAAACATCCAAAGTCTGAAAGTCAGACTCGCTTCATTTTCTGTCACTTCACAAAATAATTTTTAGTGCCGCGTGCAGACGACTCTTTAAAAACGTTTAAACCTGAAGCTGCAGCATGAACATTCACTCAGTCACTCAGTAAGTATTCGCTGTTTGCAGTAAGACTGTAGTACTTGTACGGTGTATTACAGTATTTATGTAGTAATACTTCAGATGACAGAGACTGGCTTTAGTTGTTGTGTAGATTGTTGGCAGAATGAGAGTCAGTGTACAGATGTTCCAGATGTTCTTCAGTCTCTGCATGTCAGTGTGAGACAGGAAGAATAAAACATTCATTTTTCTATGCAAACTGCAGCTTTTAAAAACAGGTTTTTGTTTCGCTGAACTCTAACTGCGTGTTTTAGGAACTGAAACTTTCTTAAACCTTTTCTGAACACTTTTCCTCTGGAAAACGTCGGGAGGTGAAGGAAAGGTGTGACGGAGGATTTGTAAGGACTCAGGAAAGGAGAAGCGGACCGCTCTGACATTAGACTCCTTAATGTGATGGAGTGTGTCCGTCGTGTTTAAACTACAATGTCCAGAAGATGGACTACAAAATGTGCATCTGACCCCAGCGTGTTCTTACCGTGTTGTTTCAGCAGCTCGTAGAAACGAGAACCCCCGGTATAAATATCACTCCCTTCCAGAGGCTGGAGTTTTACAGACAAACGGAGAAATAAATCTTCCTTTCCTCTCGGTTCCTGCTGCAGAGATGATCCAGTGGATCTTTCCTCCTCCTCGTTGAGGATTTCTCTGACTGCAGTAAAATTCCTTCCATCCATCAGTGATCCCAGCTGCGCCAAAGGAAACATGAATTCACGATCATCCTACAGGCTGCAACACAACAGCAGACGTTACTGCTGCAAACTGAACTGTGCCAACCTTAAACGCTGTGATGGAGCTCCTAATCTGGATTTAGAGAGATTATATAACAGCTGGACAAAAATCAGATGTTCTTCCAGCCGTGTGGTGTTCAGAGTTCAACAGGAAGATCCAATCTTATCAGCTGTTTATGGAAATGGAAAACACGCTTTTAATGAACATTTCCATCATCTGAGGTGCTCAGAATGGTCAGATGGCGTGTTGCTATGAATTCTGGGACGGCATTGTCTCCTTTCCTGAGTATTTGGAGAATTCAGACAGCTCTGATTATGGCTGCAGACACTTCCGGGTCAGTTCACTGAGCGAGGAGCCCTCCCAACCAAAACTGACTATCAGGGCGGGGGTCTAACTGAGCACGTGCAGTATGAGTGTCATCACCTCACAGCCTCTCCTCTGATGTGTATTCATTTATTCAGACTCTGTCCAGCTGCTCTCATAAAGCTGCAGATCTTAGCGACCAAATGTTCGCTGTTTTTAACGCCATGAGCTGGAAGGACAAACTCTTTGTTTTTATAAACGTCATTACAGCGTCAGGTGACACATGTCAGAGTGGAGAAACATCGTGCTTCCTGGAGTAAAAATTAAAACCAGAATCTAGGACGTCTTCAGTTTTCAGACAGGCAGCAGCGTCAGAGCGTCTGTTTCCTGTAACGGTGGGACGCGCCGTGGTTTCTAAAACCCGTTACAACTAATTATTACTGAGCAAACAAACTGAAAGGAAAAAAATTCAATGAAATCCATTTTTTATTTGGTTTGGATTCTTATTTTCAGTTCAGTTCAGTTTGATTTTGTTTCCAGAGCGAGTTTGTGTTGGTTTAGTTTCTTCAGGTCTTCTGGTGTGGAGGCTGTTTGTCTTCAGAGCATCACAAACGCTCATGAAGACGTTCCCACAGAAGCACCAGAGCTCCTCACACATGTTCTGATAACAGTATTTACCACCAAAACCTACACATGGCTCGGCTTTCTAGCTTTCTTTCAGTAACTAAGCTGGTTTTAGTTTAGCTGGAGTTTACTGGAATAACCGGGCTGTGCTCTGAGTGTTTTTCACCTCTCTGATCTTTGCTGGTTTCACTGGTTTCTGTTAAAGACTCGATAAAGAAACGAACGTCGGCTTGTTGTAATAAAACGTGATGTGAAGATTTGGGAACCTCAGCGAGTCCAACACGTTACTTTAAGTCAGCTCCTGTGTGAAAAAAGTTGAAATAGAAAGTGGGCGATTACGTGTCTGTTCACAGGCAGACATCCCGAACAGTTTCTGACTCACTAAAGTGAAGCTGAAGTTTGAGGAAAACGAGAGGTTCTGACGTGTTGATCCAGGAAGTTCTGGTTTAAATTCAGTGAGATGTTCAGATGACGTCTCTCCAGGTGTTGTGTTTGTGTTTTTACAGTTTTGTGCTGAATTTCATATGAGCCCAGATCATTCAGTAAAACACACCTGACTCCATCCGTCCATCAGTGCTGTCTCAGCTCTGGTTTGTTATTCGTGGTTGAAGTTCTGAGATCGGATGCCTGGAAGTGGACTCTCAGCAGCGCTGCCTTCACTGACCCCTGGGATTTTAGTTTCCAGTCAGGCAGTGTGTCTGTCCCATCATGTGTTAAACTGGTGGAGCTCGGTCCTTCAGGTGTTTCAGGTAAATATCGGCTGCTGTGGCTCTGTGAGGGTGGAGCTCAGGTTAACACAGACTGATGGAGGCTTGGACACTGTGGGACCTCTGACAGCAGCTTTGGAGAAACCACAGCCTGCAGGTCGGGGGCTGAGATTAGATTTCCTGCTTCTCACATACAAAACACAGAAACCAAACCAGCTGAATGCTTTCACACACATTAAAAACACATTTTCATCCAACTTCAGTGTGAGATTCCCCACGTATGACAGCAGGGATCGGGTGGATGGATGGATGTGTGAGGTCATCACCTCTCATGACTGAGACCTCACACAAATGAAATCAATATGAACATGAAGTAAATCTGTGGACAGATCAGATGTTTGCGTGTTCATTCCTAAAACCACAGAAAGAAGCAGTTTTCTTTTTCAAAGGTAAATCTGCTCATTCTTTCTGTTATTTAAGGAGGATTTGCCTCAAAAGGGTGATTGTTCAAAGGAGATCACAGCAGTCGTGAATCTCCTGAGAAAACAGCCACACTTACCAAACGTGCTCTGGTGCTTGTTTGCAGGTTGGCAGTCGAGTGGCCGATCGGGTTTACGACATCGCACGGTGAGTTCATGACGAGGCAGCTCGACCCCCGTTTAACAATGAAATGAGATTATTTTAAACTTCGGAGCGACACGTTCGCTGTCGTTTGTGCTTTCTATTTTTACTCAGTTTTAAAATCCTCAGAAGAGCCCAGAATGGAGAGTCAGGCGGTGATGCTATTTTCATAAATAAAACCACAGCAGATCCGAAATTGAACTCGATGAAACTGAAGAGGAATTACAGCTGTTTTTACGCTCAGTCCTCATCCACACAGGCTCAGGCGTAACTGGATGAATTTCCATCACACGGAAACATTAACGTCACAGCGCTCTCTGTCTTCCTGTCTCCTCAGGACGTTTCCTCTGGCTCTGGACATCGGAGGTGGAAAAAGTCACGTCGTGGAGCATTTAAGCAAAGTACGGTCTGAGTGTATGAGAGTATTAATGTGTTAGTGTCCTCAGTGACCATCAGGAACCCATCAGCTGAGAAAAACACCCACGGTCTGCTGTCACCGCGGTGACATCATCAACATGATAAAAAGCTCCATCACTGGAAAGAAATCCAGGTTTCTACATGTTTTTGTCCTGTTTACATTAGGAGGTGTTATCAGCTCGTCTGAGAGGAAGTAATAAGTACAGTTCAGGCTAAAGAATGGATAATATGGATACGCTTAAAACAACAAGCTTGAAATAACGGTGAAGCTGTGGAATATTTAGCTCAATACAAATATTTAACACATTTTAGCCGACTTAAACTTTCACTTGAATTAACTTTTCACCTCAGAGGTTTAAACCAGACACACAGAGAACAAAAATCATGTATAAAAAGGTCATTTGAAATCTTTAAGCTAGCAGGTCCAATCATTTTACAGAACTCAAATGAACCTTAAAGGGCAGCTGCTGTGTTTTTTTCTGTTACGTCACAGTATTGTTCATATTCACTTCCTTATATGGTCATCTGCTCCAAACTCAGCACTTCCACTGAGAACAGACAGCACAGTTCGCAAGTGTGCTGCCCCTCTGCAGGCTTCCTAAAGTTGACCAATTGGAATAAAGTGGGCTTTTAGGGAGGGGGGGCCTTAAAGAGACAGGATCTTTCAGAGAGATTAACCGAGGGGACAAAAAAAGAGCCAAAATAAGATAAAGCAGGATTATTTTGGACTGTGAATCACGCAGAGCTGCTCTAATAGAGTCCAAGAATGAAAACACAGAGGTGGAAATGAGCAGAGCGTTAAAGATGAGGTCAGATATCTTTGATTGAATGGGGTGTTTGCTGCATTTACAGCGTGTGTCTGTGTCAGCTGCATTAGTTGTGTTGGTGTTGGTGTAATAAACTCTGTGATGATGATTTTTCTTGCTCGTGTTTCAGGAGGTGGTGGGGCGTTTCTTCCTGACAGACATCTCCCAGCAGTCTCTGGTGTGTACTGAAGCTCATCATAAAATCGTTTGTGTAGTTAAGCTGGAGGCAGAAGTTTGAAGCCTTTATCAAATCATTTTAGGTGACTGTAGAGCCGACTGACGTATTTATATATGTTAATGTGGTTTTGTGGCGCTGACGCTCAGAGACGGAGGAGGCAGAGTGAGATCCCGACTCAGTGCGTCCTGGCTGACGAGGAGTTTCTGCCGTTTAAGGAAAACACCTTCGACCTGGTGGTGAGCAGCCTGGCGTGAGTACTGCAGCCCTCTGCACAGGTCCTAAACCTGCCCCCCATTCTGTCAGGAGGTTTCAGGTGGACCGACTGCAGAGGTTCACAGCTCTGCTACATTAATGCCATTTGGTGCTATACTGACTTCAGCCACATGATGGGGTCCTGAACTTCATTTTTAAATACTTTTTAATCCTGCAGTGGTGCATTATGTCTCTCTCTGTTGTTGTTTTTGTGTATTTTTTTTTATATTTCCTGTCTGTTTGTAGCTGTTTTCAGTTTGCATCTCTTTCTGATATCTGAGCTGCTGCTTTGCATTAAAGTCTGCTGATTCTGTGTATATGTTAAAATGTCTTAGTGTCTGTTTGCATCTGTTTCGGTTCATTTTACGCCTGTTTTTAGTCAGTTTGTGGTCTATCTAGATATCTTTTTGGTTATTAAGCACCTCTTGTAGCTGTTTTGTGTCTCAGTAGTGGCTCTGATGGACTTTCCTACACTAAATGTAGAAGACTGAGGTGGTGTTTTTCATTTAAATCAAGTCAAATAAATTCATTTTTTAATGTTTTCTACTCATTATCTCAGTCCACATTTGAACAGATTAAATCCATTATATTTTTTTAAATTGTTGCTACATGCTGGGAAGAACATAAGAATGTGATAAACTTAAAATTAATTCTAGGCCAAATAATTTCTTCTGGTTTGCCTATAAAATGCATGAAATAAAGGATATATATACAATATGCAGAATCCAGAGTCTAATGTTGTACCATGCTGTGTCTGACACAAGCATGTATACTCATTTAAACCGCAGGAAGCTGCAGATGTGCTTCATTAAAGCATTTTTAGCTTCTGTTTTTAAGGTTTAAAGAATACACTCTGTGTCTGACTCACGTCTTTCTCTTTCTTTGTTTCTTCCAGTCTGCACTGGATCAATGACCTGCCCGGAGCGCTCAAACAGGTGAGATAAAACGCTCATGTTGCTCACAGATGCACTGATTATCTGTGATAGTTTTCCCTCTGATGATCACCCTCAGCTGTGCCATCGTCCTGAGACTCTGACTGCAGGTGCAGCTCACCTGTTAACAGTAAAGTCTTACTCACACTGTCTGTGCCGTCCTCTCAGATCCACCAGGTGCTGAAGCCAGACGGGGTATTCATTGGGGCGATGGTGGGCGGGGACACCCTCTACGAGCTGCGGTGTTCCCTCCAGCTGGCCGAGACCGAGCGGGAGGGCGGGTTCTCCCCCCACGTCTCCCCCTATACCGCTGTCACCGACCTGGGAAACCTGCTGAGCCACGCCGGCTTCAACATGCTCACCGTGGTGAGTTGGTTTGGTTTGAAAATAAAATCACTTCTACCTTGGTATGTTGACCTACGGTGTCCCGAGAGCTCAACAATAATGCAGCTTCTAAAACAAAATAACATGCAAGTAGAAAAAACAAACCCCGTTATTACCTCTGAAAGGTCACAATGGAAAATTATTTTGTAAAACTACTTTTGCATTAAATCACAGCAACATTTGTCTTTGTTCCAGGACATTGACGATGTTCAGGTTCACTATCCGGGAATCATGGAAGTCATGATGGATTTACAAGGTACAAACTTATGAAATAACACATTTTATTTCTGAAAAATAAACCAGATGGATGTAGAATCAATAAGAATTACACTTTTTGGGAGTTTTTTTTAGGAATGTCAGACCTAATGGCTTTGCAGTCATCAGTGTAGCACAACCAAACCGTTAACCTGTACTTGGCTGAGTGAGGGATGGGAAAAGTCTGCAGATACTATAGATATGACAAAACACAGTCCAAAAATATTGTGGAGAGCAAAGGAACATATACTGCACACCAAGGATCTTCACCTGAGAAATGGACATTCAGCAGTCAGCAGCAAGGATGCAACTCTAGAAGGTTTAGTAATGATGGCTTCACTTTATCATGCAGCTTTTATATCACACAGACTTTCAGAGGGGGAGTCTGGAGGAGAGCGGATGCTGATTTAGGTAACAGGTAAAGTGGAGTATCGTCAGCGTACAGGTGGAGGTAAATAATAAAGGAGCATCCCAGGACAGAGCCTTGTGGAACTCCCTGAGTGAACGTGAAGTTTTTAGACCTTTCTGTCACTTTGTGTGACTTCATTTAATTTATCTGCAATAACAGTCTTCAAATGGACCAGCAGAGCCTCAGATTCACTGCATGCTCCTGTGATAAATAAGTGCTTCTTGAAAATTGACAGTTTCAGCTGTGAGGTCATTTTTGAGGCCATGTTTGTGGGTGACACTATTAGCTTCCACAAGTGTAAAACTTTAGATCAGCGTTTAAAGTTTAAATCTTCAAACTCAGTGTTTGCTGTTTGTGAACTTGTAATATCCAGTAACCCTCCAACTCTGTGCAGGTATGGGAGAGAGTAACTGTGCGTGGAACAGGAGGTCGCTGCTGCACAGAAACACCATCTTAGCAGCAGCAGCTATTTATAAAGGTGAGTCTGTGAGATGATGTGTTGGTTTGTAATGCAACCAAAAAAAATGACACAACACACCCACAAAGAGGCTCAGAACATTAACAAACCCACACAGAACAGCAAAGTGATGCAAAGTGATTAAAAACTACAAAGTGACCCGTGGAAGCTGTTTCCCAGGTTAAATCTGGTCAGTCAGGTGTGGCCTTAAAAAAATGTCCCTTTATGGGTAAATTTGGTTGAAAAGTAAAAGGTGAAAATGCCTATTTTTCATGCTGTTCCAAAGACTTGAATGCAGCCTAATTTTAGCCATGAATTCATGTTTCTCTTAGTTAGAACCCGAATACACATCTTAATGGTTCACAGCCATCAAGGCCAAAACATTTAATTCAGAAACGAAAGTTTGGTAGATGTCTACATCACACTAAGCAGCTGTTTTATTGGTGTTACATGACTGGCGTTTTACTTGGTACACAGACGAGCATTAACAGATGGGCATTCCAAAAAAATCTAAAAACATGTTTGTGCCATCTCTTCAAGTAAATGATGTTTCTTTGTCAATGTGCGCTGTACGCTGAGCTTCTTTGTACAAGTCTCTGGACAGTCTAAACTTAATGACAAATAAGTGCACATGAATGACAGTCAGATTCATGAAACGCACACACTGGCCAATTTTTTTCTTACCACTGTGCATTTGTTAGTGAATCAGAATCAAACTAAACCAACAGGCTTCTGCAGTCTGCATATAATCTGCATACAGCCACACCCCCATTTCTCTGCATAAGGAAATGTTTATTCAGTTCAGTTCAGTTTTATTTATATAGCACCAAATCACAACAACAGTCACCTCAAGGCGCTTTATATTTTAGGGTAAAGACCCTACAAATTAGACAGAAAAGACAGAAAACACCAACAGTCAGACGACCCCCTATGAGCAAGCACTTGGCAACAGTGGGAAGGAAAAACTCCCTTTTAACAGGAAGAAACCTCCGGCAGAACCAGGCTCAGGGAGGGGCAGCCATCTGCCGCAACCAGTTGCGGATGAGGAGAAACAGAAGAGAGCAGAGGGAGACAGGACAAAAGACACACTATAGGAGAGAGACAGAGTTAATAATAGCTAATGATTAAATGCAAGTGGTGTATAAACACATGGAGAGTGAAAGGAAGTGAGGAAGAGGAAGTGCTCAGTGCATCATGGGAAGCCCCCAGCAGCCTAGGCCTATTGCAGCTTAACTAAGGGATGGTTCAGGGTCACCTGATCCAGCCCTAACTATAAGCTCTATCAAAAAGGAAAGTTTGAAGCCTAATCTTAAAAGTAGAG